>JANAVB010041418.1:2773661-2827571 GCA_029216955.1 Iris pallida | reverse complement strand
ATATATATATATAATATATATATATATATATATTATATATTATATTTATCCCCCATATATTTGCATATCATAAATACTCAATTACCAATGACAATGATAATCACAATAATAACAAATACTCCAATATTAGTTTTGGGTGGACCTATCCTACACCATCTTTACTGGCTCCAAAAGATCATACAAATTTGGTAAAACACTATTTAACAATAATAATAATACCTATAATCTACCCATATCAAATATTCAGAAAATAATTGCCAATTCCTAAAAATATTACCAAAACATTTGCATTTACCAAGCATGTCTACAAGGCCGGATTTGGTCTCACTACACGCCTACCTGGGCTTGGATTTGATTTGGGCCCAATTCGGACAGGTTCGGTACAACCGGGTTCCCTAAAACTCAATAATATAATTAAATAATAAATAAAACTTCGGTAAGGGTTAAGTCACAACTTGGCCTGATTTTTCTAGTTAGAACAATCATATGACTCGGCCTTCCTTGGCATGGCTAATACACTAGTCAAAGCACGCACTGTACTCTATCTGTGCCATGATTCCTAGTCATCTTGTACTCCAAAACTCCACTATGGCTAAAGTCGTCTACCGTAATAATTAACTAAATAATTATTTATAAAAGTCTAAAAATCACCATTTCAATAAAATAGATAATCACAAAATATTTTAAATTTTTGGGAATGGAGGATACAGCGGGTCAGGACACGTTTTTAGTGGTGCCCCATGCAGGTCGAGATTGGCATTAGTACGATATCGTGGTAGTACGATGACTTAGTTGTACTGCTGCGAGCCTGCGATTGGAATTAAGAAATAGGCTTTAGCTGAGAGGTACTCAATCACAGTTTGGATAAATTTTGATCTAATTTCTGCCATCTATACTTTCTTGCTGATAATTTCCTTCTTTTGAAATAAACTGACCTTCCTTGATGACATCACTTTCTGCTCAGTATTTATTTCCTTACTTGATCCGTCTTCAGGATGGTGGAGACACGATCGCACCGCTCCGGCCCAAGAGACACTACTGAAAGGTCTTCTACCTCTCGCCCGATTTGTCAGGGTACTAGGACCGCGACATCTCTCATTCCTGCTCATGTAGGACCATCTGCAGCTTTTGGGGGTGCTCCTTCACCTGTTCGAAGGCCTACCCCAGTGATTCTAGAAGTGTTTCAGCCGCCATTCACCTCAGGGATCAGTTGATGCAGCACAGCTCTTCGCCTACTTTTAAGAGATGATGGAGGCTCAGTAGTGCCAGTCTGTGGATATGAGGTAGGATATCGAAAATGCCCATAAGATTGCGATGGCGACAGTAGAGAGAGTTGCTGCTCAGCCATAAGAGGACCAGGGAAGCCAGGGTGGCAGATACAGCAGTTGAGGCCCGGGAACATCTTGGATTTCTAGAAGATACGGCCGAGGGACTTCAGAGGCGTGGAGGGCATACAGCATGCAGACGATTGGATCGAGCATATAGATGAGATCTTCCGACATGCACAAATCCCGATCGGGATACAGATTGAGGCGACAGGCAGCCAGATGCAGGATCTTGCCCACACATGGTACAACATCGACCCTAGAGTTAGTATTGAGGGGCAGACTTAGGAAGCTTTCAAAAAGATTTTCAAGGAGAAGTTCTTCTCCGATATAGCACTTGGCATATTAGAGACGTAGTTTGAGAACCTGGTTCAGGAGAACCAGACTATGGAGGTTTATGTTGGGGAGTTCTGCCGTCTGGACAGATTTGTGGAGGGCTTGAGTGAGACCGTAAAGGCAAGGAGGTTCCACAAGGGCTTGATCAAGGAGGTCAAGTCGCTGACCAAGAGTGACCGCGATGCCACCTTCGAGTAGATCTTGGCAGGGGCCATGGTAAGAGAGGATGTCTTGGAGCTCAAGTCCAAGAGGAGCCGGGATGATTCAGCAGGGGCTAATGGTAGTACGAAGCATCCCACTATACAGAAGCTAATGCATCAGCCCCAACAGATGTGGGCATCGGCTATAGTTCAGCAGGTGCAACAACAGCCTCGAGGACAGGACCAGGGGATGCATGCTTAGGATGTTTGTAGGAAGAGACTGAAGGTTTGCCTATTCTGCGGATCTGCTGCTCACCAAGTCCGGGATTGCCCTACCATACACCCATATGACGGAGCACCAGGTCAGAGAGAGAGAGCTAGGCTACCTATTGCGGCACAACACCATGCCCAACACCAGAGGAGTGGGGCTTTGGCGCTGACGGTCGAGGAGACCGACGCTGCGGGGTGACGAGTTAGCAGGTCTGTCTTTCCTGTTCTTCTTTTCCATCTTGATGTGTGATTTCATTAGTACCTATCAGGATATTCTTGTGATGTGCTAGATAGTGTAGTGATCATGTCCGAGACTGTAAAATCATGACCAGTAGGACCTTGATTACATGTTATTTTCTTGACCTTGATTATTGGGGGTTTGACCTAGAAGGAGTACGACCATCTTAAATTTTGAGGACAAAATTTTTCTAAGGGGGTAGATTTGTCACCACCACTTTTTAGACTAAGGGTATTTTGGTAATTTATATAATTAGATTATTTTTGAATTTTAATTAATTAATAATGTGACAATATTAGATCTAAACCTAGAATTGCCATAATCTAGATGTTGATCATGAACCTAGAGGCTTAGTTAGTAGATTAGAATAAGTTAACCAAGTTTTAGAATATCTAGATATTTTGTCTAAGTTAGATATTTAGTGGAAACCCTAATTCTAATTGAGCCTTTACTAAAGAGGCTTGATTTCAACCATAGAAAGGGCCCTAAAACTAATTTGGATCAAAGCCTAACCCTAAGGACACCTGTGGCCGGCCACCCCTTCATCCCCGTGCCTATATAAGTGAATATTAGCCCCTTGCCTCTTTTTATTTGCAAACCCTAACCCTAAATTGGTGTTCTTCCCCAAATTTGCCCCTTTCTCCAAATCACCTCTAAATTGAACCAAATCAATTGAAATACACTCCTCTAGTGTAGAGAAGGTCTCTATTGGCTAGCTAGCAAGGATTGGGAGCAATTTAACCATTAGAGCTTGGTGGAGATCTAGATCTAGGAGCTTTCGTTGAGATTCCAACTCTCAATAGGTAATAACCTTTAAACCTATTAATATTCTGTTTTCTTTCCATAAATGCATTCATTTAGGGTCCCCCTAGCCCTAGACTAAGTTTGGGTTCAAGTCGAATCCATTTGGTATGTGTATCGCAAGAGTATCGGAGGGCTATTCAATGTGTTCGATGAAATGCCTCTTAGAATAAATTGTTCTTAATTTTCTAAACTAATTACATGTTTGTATAGCTAATTAGGTGTAGATTAAATATCAAGTTGACTGAGTCAATAGGATGTTTTTGGTGTCAAAATATGACACAGGGACACGGGGACACTCACTGCACAGACACTGTGTAGTGCCCTGCTGCTGCGTGTCCAGTTCTCACTGGACATGACATGGTTTGAGCTGCCACTTAATGGGATGTTGGGGGCAGTAACTGACTGCACGCGCACCAAGTTTGGCTTGATTTCATTGCGTGTGCGAGGAGTTCTCTCACTCGCAGATGTCAGCACACACACATACGTTTCACAGTTTTTGACACTTGTGTTTGACACACTTCGACACCACTTGGACACAATCCTATTGACTCTATGGAAACTTGGACACCTAGTAGACACCTTGAAACTTTCCCACAATACAATACTTGGACACTTCATGCACTTTTGGACTTGACACACACGCACGAGGACCCCACTGTGCACAATTCTGATACCATGTAGTATATTTCTGTTTGATACTTGGACACTACTCGTGGACACATACACACACCATATCATGTGATACAAGACACTTTACTTGTACACCATATCTTGGACACATTACTTGTACACATTATGTTGTTTCACTCATTTATCATGCTTGTCACACGATTTGGTCTGTTGTACTGTTGCAGGTAAATACATATGATGGACATACTTCATGGACACAGTATTGGACACACACACTTTACAACATGTTGACACACTTACCTACCTGCCATGTCCTGATACCCTATTGCTATGCCACATCATATGTACAATTGCTCGACACACACATCTGTACACTTGTTCACATGACACAACCACTCGAACACTTTGACACTGTCTTTGACACTTGCTTCACATGTGACACATGACACGTTACTCTGAAACACATCACTTTGACACCATAACATGTTGACACATCCTTGGACACTTTGACACATCACAGCACACATTCGATTAGACCCCACCCTATTTTCTTTCTCTGTGCAGACACCCCTCTATGTATGCAGTGGAGTTTGATGTTTTACTTGAGTCTAGATGTTGTTCAGTTTTCTGAGATGAGACTCTGGGTATTGGTATCAGACCTTGGGTTTATATTTGAGTGATATGTTAGACTATTAGATACATGTTTGTGGGGTACATCTGTGGGTTAGATAGGTATATATATATACATATATATTTTTTTTTGGGTATATATATATATATATATATATATATATATATATATATATTATATTATATATATATATATATAATTTTTTTTTTATATATATATATATATATATATATTTTATTTTATATAAATATATATATATATATATATATATTTATATAAAATAAAATATATATATATATATATATATATAAATATATATATATATATATATATATATTATATATATTATATAAAATATATATATATATTATATATATATATATATATATATATATATATAAATATATATTTATGATTGTATATATAGGATGATATTAGTTTGGGATTCATGGTTGATAGAGTTGTGATGTATCTGTAATCTGGTTTTAGTATAGGCAATAGAAGGTTTTGGGGAGTAGTCTGAGTTATACATATTAGTATATGTGATAGGAGGGGGTGCTAGCTTTAGATATGTATATAAGTTATATGTATCATATTTAGGGGTTAGTCAATGAGATGTTCCCCGATCTGGAGTATTAATTGTTAGGATGGGAGTTAGCTTGGGTTTTGGCTTGAGCCTTTGCTCATTACATCAGCAGATTACAGCAATGCAACAGAGCCAATGCAGCAGCTGTAGCATGTAGCATTGCATCTTCTAATGCAATGCAATGCTAGCAACAACAGTAGCTAACTAAGAAAGCATTTACAGAGCTTTACTTTTCATTGCAGCAGTAGCAGCAGCATAAGCAGGTAATTGGCCTTGGTCAGTACCTGTGGGAGAGGGTATGGCTTGAGTGTGCCTTGATGGCCTTAGTATCAGAGGTCTGGCTTTGGTATCAGAGTTTGGGTATGTGGGTTGTTGGTTAAATTCAGTTTTCTGAGAATATTGGTTTTGTACATGGGATGAGAGAGTGAGAGTTGAGAGTGCCTTCTTGTGTGAGTTGAAGAGTGTGTGTTGTGTTGGATTGTGGGCAGGCGAGTGTTCCTTGGTTTAGTTGGTAGTAGAGGTTAGTTAGTTAGTTATGTAATGTGTTCGTATGGTAGGATACTAAGTTATGTTTTGATATGTTGGGTGATATTGACATATGTATTGGTTATGGGTTAGGCAAAGGTAGTAGTGTAATATTTTGTGTATATATATATATATATATATATATATATATATATATATATATATATATATATATATACACATACATGCGTCTTAGGATGTATATTAGGGTATGGATAAGGAGTTATGAGTTATGATTTTGAGATTAGATTCGTGAGAGTAGTTAATATAGGTTTTGACTAACCTTGTCTCCTAGACATTCTAGTATATAGAATTGACTGATTTTAGGTAGCCTAAGTTGACTGAATTCTAGTTAATATAAGGCGATAATGAAAAAGTCAGTGCTGACAAGGTCCGCACGAAGTGTCCGAACCGACATGACGACCGGCTAAAATCATGTGCTGGAAGACATATTTTTTAACTGAGCCCGCAGAAAAAAAATATATAAGAAAAAGATAGCCTAAGTTGACTTGGGTTGATGGACAGTTGACCAAAACTCTAGATAGTTGACCTAGATATTGACCATAGTTTAGTATTAACACTTTGACTGTAGAAATGACCAATAGCTGTAGTTTGACCAAAGTTGACCTAGTTTGACTAGAAGGCTGACCAAAGTTGACCAAGAGTTGACTTTGACCTAAATAGAGCAAAATCATGTAAATTGTATTGTAAACTTCAATTACTACATATTGAACACATTTTAACCTGTATTGATCTAAATAGGACATTGTTACTCCGGTTCGGACATCTTTATTCATCAGTTGCTCAGGGTATCAGGCGAGTACATTCTCTGATAGTTCTTTCATTTACTTGATGATTACTGAATTTCAGTTCTAGTTAGTTCTATTTGATTCTCTGTCATAACACGTATTAGTATTCTGGATTCACTCACTCGCAATACATGTAATTGACTCGTCTAACCTCTACTAATAGAATCACCAATACTCTAATCACCTACTCAAATCACCTACTCGAATCACTGACTGGAATAACTTACTAGACTCATGGTAGAATCACACCTGGCTTATATTGTACTATCTGGATTCGTATCACATTTACTCTAGTTCAGTTAGCTATATTTTACAGTCTTCAGTGCCATATTTTTTCTGTTTTACTGCATTTACTTTCATGTTCTCTGAACTGTTGCTTATACTTCATTACCTGACTTCCCATGTTCATCAATATAACTGCCTATAACTTCTTTATAGTCCTTGTCATTTACTTAGGATTTCTAGATGAGATGTGCTCGTTCCAATCCTGACTGGATAATTGGCAAAATATTAAAGATGTTTGCCCTGGATTTACGTGTCCTACTTGCTATGGATCCGGAGGTGGTTTAGCTACCTTGGGCCCCGACTCTTGGAAGTGATCGGAAGACTAGTTTAGTAGACTTGTTTTAGATTTCATGTTTAGAACTTGAATTATAATAAGTTGAGATATTTGACTTTCTATTTGAGATTGTTTGAGATATTATTATTTAGTAGTTTATTTTAAGTTGCTGTTTGTTTAGTATTATTAGTTATCTAGACTTTTGTGTTATCTTATCGTTCTTAGTCTGTGATTGAGTATTATCATATCATATACTTGTCCTCCGTTCAGAGTTATGATCTATGACAGGTACTTTGTGTGAGTTGTTTAGATAGTGACCTAGTACAGCATTCTACCGTCGATTCTGCGGCGCAGGCTGGGCATGGTTATGCATTTGTACCCTTATACCGAGTGCGGGTTGTGACAAAAATACTCTACCGACGATCATATAATGGTTTGCTTCTACGCTGTCTTGCCGGAGATGAAGCAAAGCAGTTACTACGTGAAGCTCATGATGGTGTCTGTAGTGCACATCAGCCTGGGCCTAAGCTACAAAATCGAATTCGACGTATGGGATATTATTGGCCAACCGTGGTGTCAGATGCCATCAAATATTCAAGAAAATGCCGAGCATGTCAAATCCATACAGATTTCATTCATCAACCATCAGAATTCCTGCATCCTACTACAGCATCATGGCCCTTTGAAGCTTGGGGCATGGATGTCATCAGTCCTATTAATCCACCTTCATCTCGAAGACATCGATTTATCCTAGCTATAATCAATTACTTCTCCAAATGGGCCGAAGCTATTCCCGTAGCTGAAGTCAAAATAAGCAGTGTCATCAAACATCATGTAATCTACAGATTCGGTGTTCCTCAGCGAATCATTCATGATAATGGACCTCAGTTCGTCAGTCAGAAGTTTACTCGATTCTGTGATGACAACCGAATCAACAATGTTGCTTCTACAGCCTACAATCTTGTAGCTAACGGTTTGGCAGAAGCGTTCAGTAAAACAATCATCAAGCTTCTCAAAAAGTTTATTTCTACCAATAAATAGAAATGGAGCGAAAAGCTTGGAGAATGTCTATAGGCTTATCGCACTACCATACGCACTCCGACCGGCTGTACACCTTTCTCTTTGTTGTATGGATGTAAAGCTGTCCTTCCATTGGAAATTTAGATTTCATCATTGAGAATAGCCATTGCTAATGAACTCACAACAAAAAATAATAATCGTCTTCGACTTCGGGTGCTTGAAGCACTTGACGAGAAGTGACTACTAGCTCAACAACACATCAAGCTATATCAAGCCCGTATCTCGAAAGCTTTCAACTGTAAAGTCAAAGTACGAGCATTTCAAAAAGATGAGCTAGTCCTTACTGTCGGACGTCCTATGACTATGACACACATGAGCAATGGTAAGTTCGAACCAAAGTGGGAAGGTCCCTACATTATAAGCAAAGTTTTATCAAACGGAGCTTATCAACTGTCTGGTATGGATGGCCGAATCGCTATGATGCCTATTAACAGAAAATTCATGAAGAAATACCATGTTTGAAAGTGTGTACTATATTTTTTTTAACAAATATTGTACTTACTTAAAATCTTTGAATCCCCAGTGGAGTCTATCCAGAGTGACAACATCATCTACTCCATCATTGCAAACCTTATCTTTTGAAACCCAGCTGTTTTAAAAGATATCATGTTCTTGAGTCCCAGTTGGCTCAAGGATAATCAACGGATGTACGAATTCAAGTCCATATTACCTCTGAATTTTGCTATCTACATTAACGAATCGTCACGTCCACATTACCTCTGATGATGTCATCTTCGAAATGACAATATTACAAGTTATATTTTGTCTTGTCCACATTACCTCTGAACAGATATAATAGGTATTGTTATTTTCAAGAAACATGTCATGTCTAGTATCTCTGAATATATTTCTTATTCCTATCTATTCTTGTGTCTCAAACAGATACGCAATAAGTAATAGAGCCACAAAAATCATCAGTTTTTATTCAATGACGAGTAAAAACATCAAAATCATTACATTTAGCAAAACAATAAGTTGTCACAAACAGATAGCTTTATTTGGGAGGTTGAGTGCTAAGATCAGTTATTAGCTTCTTCAGAGAGTCAGCTCTCTCCGCTCTGGAATCAAGCACCCTTTGCCTGGCCAAGGCCCTTCCGGACTCTTGGTCAAAAGGTTGTAGGGGGTTAACTCGGCGTTCAATTTTTGCACCGTAAATTTGGACGAATTCATCTCACTGCCTCCTCAGATCATCAAGATGGCTGACAGCAACTTGGTGCATTTCAAGTACCTCTTCTTCACGCCTCCTGGCTGCTCTAAGTGTCTCGCGAAGCTGGGCCATCACGGCTTCTAACTCTTGCAAACGTGTTTGGCATTCAGACGCTTCCTTCTCCTTCTTTGTGGCTTCAGTCTTGTAACGCTCAACAGAAGTAGTCTTGATAATGATAGACTCCAACTCTGTAGATCGCGTTGAGAAAGCAACCACAGAATCTTCTAAGGCCGATTGCCATGCTGCAGACTCGTGAGCCATCATCTCACACTTGACATCTATAAGTCTATGGATATTTCCTCTTATCTGATCTTGACAGGACCTGATTGGCTCTTCGAACGCATCCAACATATGTTCCAAGAAGCTAACCCTATCCAGATTGCCAATATTGCAGATGGCTTTAATGATAAAGGAGGCCGTTCTCCTTACTGACTTATAAGGATGGCCTTTCTCTAAGACCATGTGAATAAGAGTTCCCAAGGAAGTGAAGAAAGTACTAGTATAAGTCTCGACGATGATATTTGTCATCGCCGATACACCATGAGTCGCTACTGCAACCTGAATCCCTCATTCTACATAAGATGGAGGAATCACGAATTGTGCACTAGGAGATCTTGGTATGGGCATCCTCGAAGAGCTTCCTTCAGCAACCTGAGTCCCCATATCCAGATGAGCCATAGTTGAGCTGAAGTTGAACGTTGTAGATGCCAATGGAGCTATAGCAATTGTCCCTACGGAAACCCTCTGCAATTAAGAAGCACAATCATTATATATCATGTCAAACAGCATCAAAGAAGTCAGGGTAAATAAAGTCAGAAGTTTACCTGAGCCCGACAACATATACGGGGTCTTACGAGGCACGGCATCTCGCTCTGTATAGAGCCTCGCCATGGTGTTTTCAAAAATAGCCGTTTGGCTACTCCCAGCCTCTGAACCGCCTGATATAAAATGGTCGCTTCCGGCCTCTAAGTTAGCTTGGCCACCTAAGACTGTAGCTACCTCTGCCCCCTCTGTCTCAATAATAATATCAACTGGGTCTTGATCTCCTCAACATCAACTTCTTTAGGGCTTTCATGGCCCTCATCTTCAATAGGGTATTCTTTACCCTCAGGAGCAGTTTGGCTATCTTCAGCCGTTGGATTTTCATCTTTTTGGATTACTGTTCGATCTTTCGAAGTAGCGTTTCCAAGATCTTCCTCAATCAGATCATCAACTGAGGTCACAGCCATCTAGGCCCCCTATCTTCTCCTTATCTTCCTGAGAGGGTACAGGAGTTTGTGTCATAAAGAAAACTAAAACATTCCAAAAGTCTTCAAAAGGTATGATCTCTGAAGTTTTCTTGCTAGGGGAAGGTAACATTACTCCTGCCGCAGCGAGTACGGTCACTGGAAGGGTGATTGCTAATGGACGCTGATTTTGAAAAAGGAACCAAAGGAATATCCGCTGCAATAGTTGGAGTCAAAATATTTGTTGTTGGAGTTTCTGCAAATAAAAAACATACATATCAACACAAAAGCCTAACGAGTTAATATTTACAAGGGCGAGAATATCACCTTTCAGGGACAGTGGGTCTTGCAACAACAAAAACGAGTTTGGTCGACTAGGGGACCGTCCTAGCATTGGAGGAGTAAGCGGAGTTGTGGTTTCTTGCTACTCAACTTCAGTTATAAATAGTCTTCTCCTCGTTTTGCGCTCGAGAGGTATTGGAGGACATACTTCGGATTCAGAAGACTCATGGTGCACATCTGATCTTTTATTTTCTTTTGGGATTGGAGAAGGGGTTGTCCATGTTCCCCCCAGAGGAAATCCCTGCTCCAGCTTGTCGCGTCTGGGATCTGGACCTCACTGCAGGTTGTTCAATAATAACAGCTGCTTCCTTCATCTTTTTCCCCCGAGCCTTAGGGTAAGAATGAGGTTTAGATAGGACAGAAGGGGTGGGTGATTCCCCGACTCTTCGTCTTTTGCTAGTCCCTTTTGCTGGAGATTTTTCTTTCAGCTTCTTAAGGGAGATTTCTAGATGTTCATTCACCTCGTCGGGGAGGCCGGCGAGGGTAGCTTTAAGAGGCTCATCTGCAGGAGCATTCTCTTCACTTTCTCTGAATTCTAGGGTTGTTCTGGCCCCCAACCGTGATCGTTTGGCACTTACAAACTATTAGACAGGGTGAATCCCACAAAGAAGGTATTGGTCGAAGTATAAAAGTTTGCGTATGTATATAACATACGCGGGCCCATCTCAAGAGTAGCATTGGACATTGAAAAAGTAGCTTTGGTGCCGCTAGCACTATAATACCTCCATCCTCTGGCGCCATCGATCAAATAACCAGAAGCTTTCAAACAAGTAGTGGCGTTGCCGACATGCATTTGATCGTAGCCGAATTGACAGGCAAATCGGCTAGGTAGGTACGACTCCAGACTACATTCATCGCTAAATCGATATACCTGGTGGGAAGGTCTGATTATCTTCAACCACATGAAGGCAGCTGGTGGCGGACGAGCAGCTATAGGCTCTAAATCTATGAGCAAAGGAGGAAGATTCTCGATTACATGAAGTAGGAGAACGCAGTAAAACTTTCATTCCAAACCCATATTCAATGGTTTTTCGCAGTCGGCGAGAGAGTTCACTTTCCACTGGCATGTGGCAAAACTTCGGATGAAGTCCCCTCCGACAACGTCTAGAGCCGGATCCATCAAAATGGGGTTGTGTAACAACAACCAGCCAAACAGATAAGTGTATGGCATTTTAGTACGAGGGAAATTATCACGGGTACTGGGATCCGTCATCGTAGTATATGTGAAAGAGCGAAGACCTGCATTCAACCGGCAAGTCATCGCAGAGAGAATGTCCATCTTATGCCCGAATACTAAACGCACAACGATGAATAGTACACCGTGATGGATCCTATCAACAATACTGGCTTCGGGGACCATGAATCGTCGCAGCCACAAGGATAAGAAGCCAGCCAGAGTTGCTTCTCGAGACATTAGTCTCCCACCTTGTCTGACATAAGTATCGATGGGAGTACCAGCTATGAATCGATGCCAATCTTCTATCAATTCTTTATCAGCATGCCGGGACCTTTCTATCAACTTCTGGATAGTACTGTGGTCGAGCGGCTCGATGAAGCTAGGATCACAATCTAGATGTTCTTATGCCTTATCTTCATGAATATGGCCCAGAAATAGGTATGTCAACCATTTGGACAAATAGCATGTCCCCTGTGCATGGCTCTTGTATAGAACAGTGCAGATCATGAAGTAGCATTACAATTCTTCGAAGACTGCGACCATTCTCGGGCTCTTCTCGGCCAGAGCATCCAATTCTTCATTGGTTGGCACATACTCTTCATGAGGGTTTTCACCCATGGGAAGATGAGAAATATACTGCATCTCGTGAAGAGCGAAGCCTATCTCTCTGTGAGGGGTCACAAAAGCCCGTTCTGCTGTTGTATCTCTCCGCTAAGGCTAAAAACAAGTTGGAATTGGCACGAATTCCACAGGAAGTAATCCAAATCGGCTCATAAAGTTCCAAACCCAGCTGTTCATCTTTAAAGTTGTTCAAAGACCAGATCGAAAGACGATTCCAACGTTTGTTCTCTGGACTCATCAGACCTGTCATCCACATATTCTTATCCGAATATCTCCCTTCAGCCTTGGCAAACAGGTTCACAAATAAGGGAATTCTAACTGGGATCAGTGGAGATGAATCCTCAGGAGGCACACAGCTTGGTTTTAGGCCCCTCAAATGAGTGTTGCTTCTCTCTGATGAGCTATAGAATATATCCTTATTTTGGGGACCTAGTCTATGGCATATCTTTTCCACTTTGGCCTGCTGAAAGGAGTTAGGTCCCAGACCATGTTATGATGGGAGCTGGCATGAGCATAACGGGATAGTGACAAATGTCTCATCATATCAGTGAGATAAATCAATCTATTCTGCTTTGATATACTCGCTTTTTTCGTTTCGCCATAGGTTGGCAGTCTTTCTTGATAGCATCGCCAAACAAGAAAGCTGGATTCTTATGGGAACCTGATCTAAGATTATAAGGGGTTCACAATTTATCAGGCATAATAGGGTCTTGTCATCCTGAGACCTTAACACAACTCTTCGGGTCTCAAGTAAATCATACTGAGGAAAGGAGATATGGGATAGGTCTTTCTGGTACTCAGACACACGAAAAGCAGATGCCAGTTCTTCAGCATGAGGGTCTTCCCTCAAATCAACTGCAAAAGAATAAAAATTCAGAGTTAAAACTCTTAAAAATATTGTTTCTTCAAAAGAAATATTTTATGCCAATTATGGATGGCGCAGGATATAAAAAAACAGTGCTCAGCCAGTGCATGCAAAATGACAATCTTTAAGTAAGATGGCGCATCAATCGATTAGAGCACGGTCTGCGCATAATGACAGATGGCACAGCATGCTAAAAATATGTCAAATGGTATATGGTGTCATTTGTTATGATTTTTTAGCCCAATACTATAAAAGAGGTGGCGCAATGAGCAGATGGCGCAAAGTATCGACCAACACTCTGAAAGAGGAAGTCGATGTTGGCCTTGGTCATGCTTCACGCGAATGGCACGAGCAGTTCTACTGTCGTCTTCTCTATCCAAGTCTTTTACCTTCCAAGGCTGGGTTTGCCTCTTCGACTCTCGCTGATGGCGTGATGTGCTGAGTCACTCTCAGTGGGGGCATACGCGAAGTGGCTCCGGCCACTTTCTTTTCTTTTTCGACGGCTGTGAATCTCTTTGGTGCCATTGAGATAAAAGTTTCGAAGGTTGGAGAAGAAGAAAAGCTCGAGAGAAAGAAATTGCAAAGTAAAAGTATTTTCTCTCTCTTCTTGACTATTTATGGACAAAAGCTTAGTCGTAACAGTCGTACGATTTACGCCTGAAAGTTAGGTCAGTTACGATACTGCCCTGCGCCAACCACTTTTTATTCAAAGTATTCCAAATTATGAAGCTTTTCAAATTTGAAAACTTTGAAGGGGGTCTTGTAGAAGCCTAAAAAGTACACTCAGCACCATGTACTACTCATAAGAAGCGCCAACATTCAGATCATCAATTAGTGCCAGCCATCAGATGGCACCAAACATCAATAGGCACTATTCATCAAGTGGTGCTACCCGCCATGTGGCCATCTTCTCGAAGAAGCTAAACGGTTATCATCATGACTGACAGCACGTCAATCGATAAAAATTTGTTCTAATCTCGAGCGCGTGGCACTCGAGGAGATTTGGTCAGACATGTCAGATCCACCATAAATGACCAACAACTATCTCACGCCATCTGCAGTTGGCACGAGATGATCATTAGTATCATATCAATCAGTGGTGGCACTCAGCAAGTAGCGCCTGGCGCTACCCAGCAGTGGGCACCATTTGATCAAATCATCATGAAGCAGTTAGATAATGTGGAACACATGCCACTAATCTCGGAGAATGTGTTTGTGATACTGCCCATGACCAAGCACGCATCAATCACAGCATGCCCCGCGTCCAAGTAGTTAAACCAACCGTTCGTGCTAAGGGATAAATGGCGCCACCCAATAGTGTGCGCCAATCAGGATAAATACTTAACAGTTATCTCTCGAACTCTATAAATAGAGTTTCAAAACACTTTCAAAGGATCACTAAGGATCATAATCTCCTGAGCACTTGCTGCAGCACTCTCCAAAGGCTTTCTTCTTCGATACCGCATCGTCCAAGGGATAAAGTGATCATCTTATGATCAGATTCCTATAGTTGTACTTTTCCAGAAATTAAATGCACTCTTGTACTCTTTTCTTAGTTTGTAATCAAACTTTTTTTGTCAAACTGGAGAGAAGAAGAACAACGGAAAGGGAGCCCCGTCGAAGGACAAGCAGCCTGTGAAGCCTCCGACGGAGCAAAAGATTGAGTGCTTCGTATGTGGAGGGACCACTTTGCACGTAATTGTCAGAACAAAGGCAAGAGGGTGAACGCACTCCAAGGCAGGGAGGCCGAGGACGAGAAGCCTAGGATGGGGGCTCACATGGGCACCTTACCCCTACTTAATACTTTGAAGAGCAAGGCGGTCGTGGCCAAAGCCCCGAGTCGAAAGCTTTTGTATGTGGATATGAAGATCATCGGCCATAACACGAGGGCAGTGGTCGATATGGGAGCAGCCCACAACTTTCTCTCGAACGCGGTGGTCCAACGCTTGTATTTGGTTCTTGAAAAAGATTCGAGCAATATGAAGGCAGTCAACTCAGAGGCCCGCCCCATACAACAGGTGGCAAGGAGGTGAAGATCCAAGTGGGAGACTGGACGGGTGTCACTAGTCTCACGGTCGCACCACTTGACGACTTTAACATGATCCTTGGGTTGGACTTCTTTACATCGGCAAATGCGGTTCCAACGCCTCATCTGGGAGTCATCAAGATCATGGAGGAGAGGTCCCCGTGCATGGTGACTATTGCACGAGGGAAGCTTACGAAGGGGAAGGTTCTCTCCGCCATACAACTCAAGACGGGGATGCAACATAGGGAGATGACCTATCTAGCAGTGCTCAAAACGAAGGAGGCGCCCATACAGGGGGATCTTTCGCATGAGATCGATGACATCCTTGTGGACATTGGGGACGTCATGCCAAAGGAGTTGCCAACAAGGCTACCTTCGTAGAGGGAGGTAGACCATGCCATCGAGTTAGAGCTAGGCACGAAGCCGCCGCCATGGTTCCATACCGTATGGCCCTGTCCGAGCTCGACGAGTTAAAGAAGCAGCTGAAAGAGATGCTCGAAGTGAGATTCATCAAACCGTCGAAGGTCCCGTACAATACACCGGTGCTATTCCAGAAAAAGAATGATGGAAGCCTCCATTTGTGCATCGAGTATCGTATACTAAACAAGGTAACCGTGAAGAACAAATATCCCATCCCGTTGGTGGTCGACTTGTTCAATCAACTGGAAGGCACAAGATACTTCTCCAAACTTGATCTGTGGTCGGGATACTATTAGGTCCGGATTGCAGAAGGGGATGAAGAAAAGATAGCTTGCATCACGAGGTATCGCACATATGAATATCTAGTTATGCCATTTGGTTTAACAAATGGTCCTGTGACTTTGTTGCACTTTGATGAAGAAGATCTTTCATCCATACCTGGATCGGTTTGTCATGGTCTATCTCAATGATATTGTCTTGTACTTAAACATGATGGAGGAGCATAACGAGCATTTGCAGGCAGTTTTTTAGGTGTTGAAGGAAAACTAGCTCTTCGTCAAGTGGGATAAGTGTTCCTTCACACAGGAAGAGGTAGCATTCCTAGGGCACTGGATTGGGCATGGCAAGATTTGGAGGGACGGCATGAACGTCCAGTCCATACGGGAGTGAGAGGCTCCCACCAGGCCGACGGAGGTGTGATCATTCCTAGGCCTGGCAAACTACTACCGACGATTCATCTAAGGATATTCCACCATCACAGTACCACTGACTGATCTATAATGAAAGGATAGGGCATGGAGTTAGATGCCCAAGTGCGTAGAGGCCTTCGAGGCACTCAAGAGGGCTGTGATGGAGGATCCGATATTATCTCTATCGGACTACAACAAGGTGTTTGAGGTACACATGGACGCGTCCGACTGTGCCATCGGTGGGGTATTGGTGCAGGAAGGGCACCCTATCGCATTCGAGAGACGCACGCTGAATGATACCGAACGACGCTACACGATGCAAGAGAAGGAGATAACCACAGTCGTGCACTGCTTGAGGACATGGCGACACTACCATCTCAACACCAAGTTCGTGGTTATGACGGACAATATTGCCACGAGCTACTTCCAGTCCCAGAAGAAGATGTCCCCAAAGCAGGCGAGATGGAAGGACTTCTTAGCCGAGTTTAACATGGAGATATGGTACAAGCCCGACAAGAAAAACCAAGTGGCCAATGTACTTAGCAGGAAGGCCGAGCTCGCAATGGTGTGGTTGCTCAAGGGGGATATTCTGGATCGTGTCAGAGTAGGTATCGCTGAGGACCCGTTGACATCGGCCATAGTAAAGCTCGTTTAGGAGGGCAACAAACGAGAAGGTTCTGGCTGAAGGACGGGCTTCTCTACACCAAGGGCGACAGGGTGGTCGTGCCTAAATAAAGTGGCTTGCGGAGACAGCTGCTCAAGGAGTTCCAAAATACCAAGTGGGCTGGACATATGAAACAAAAGTAGACCTTAGCGTTACTAGAGGCTGCCTACTATTGGCCTCGCATGTGCGAGGATGTGGAGGATTATGTATGCACCTGTCATATGTGTCAACAAGGCAAGGTGGACCACTAGAGACCCGAAGGTCTACTGGAGCCTCTTCCCGTGCCGAGCCTACCATAGGATAGCATAGCGATGGATATCATATCCATCCTGTCGAAAGTGGGGCGCTTGGGTCCATTCTTATGGTGGTGGACCGATTCTCAAAGTACACAATCTTCATTAGTTCTTCAACGGACTACACAGCAAAGGAGGCCGTGCGACATTTTATCAGCTATGTGGTGAAGTTTTAGGACATGCCGAAGAACATAGTCAGCGACCGAGATCTCCGCTTCATAGGAAAGTTCTGGATGAAAGTGTTCAAAATTCTCGGGTCGGACTTGCACATCTCGACCAGCTTTCACCCGAAGACGGACGGACAGACAGAGCGGGTCAATTCTCTGCTCGAAGAGTACTTGAGACACTTTGTGAGTGCAAACTAGCGGGATTGGCTGCACCACCTGGACATCGCTCAATTCTGCTACGATCTTCAACGGAGCGAGTCATCATATAGCAGCCTATTCGAGTTGGTGATGGGTCGACAGCCACTTACCCCACATACGTCGAGTACGGGGTCCTCGAATAGAATCTCCGCGGCCAACCCGTTTAATTCAGACTTCAAGGCAAAGACGGACATTGCCAAGGCATTTCTGGAGAAGGTCGCGAGGAAGATGAGGAAATGGATCGATGTGATGCGAAGGCCAGTTGAGTACAAGAAGGGGGATATGGTATTGGTTAAGCTACAATTGCAACTGTTCAAGGTATTCCAGAAAGTACACAAAGGACTGATTCAAAAGTACGAAGGCCCCTTCCTCGTGCTCAAGAAAGTAGGTAAGGTGGCCTACAAGCTCGAGCTCCCAGCCAAGCTGAAGATGCATCCAGTCTTTTATGCAAGTTACCTGAAGCGATACCATAAAGACTTGGATGATCCCCTGCTAGGAGTTTCGAAAAGACCCACGACAACCATGACTATGTCCTTTGACAAGAAAGTGGAAGTCATGCTCGACAAGAGGACCATCCTTCGGTGAGGCGTGCCCTCGTATGTGGAGTACCTCATCCAATGGAAGGGCATGTCGTACGGTGAGTCTAGCTGGGAGCATGCTGATACGTTACATCAGTTCGAGGCCGAGGTCCAAGCATTTCTCAGTGAGCATGGTTGGCGAGGATGTCAACGCCTTAGGTGGGGAAGAATGTAACACCCAAAAAGTTGAACCCCACCCGTGGCAAAATTACATAACCTTTTACGGACCAAGGTTATGCGAAAAGATTCCAGAATGTTCTAGAAGATGGTAGAATCTTCTAAAAAGCCCCAGAATCTTCCAGAGGATCCGAGAATCTTCCAGAAGACTCAAGACCTTTCTAGATATCTCATGATCTTTCTGGATATACTAGATCTTCCTTGTTCTTATCTAATCCCTAGAATAATTCTTGAAATATTCCGATTCCAGAAGGTTCCTGATGTTTCCATGTAAGCCCTATGGGCACCATAAATAAGTGGGAGGCCTCATTTGTTCCTCACCACCAAAACTTGTAAGCATTCTCCAAGTGATAGAAGAATAGTTTACGAGTCCAATTTTGCTCCATTTTTTTAATTTCTTTAGTACTCTAGCTAAGTTGGTTCGGCAAGGCTTGTATGAGTCTTCAAGAAGGAAAATAGTGCGTTGCATGCGACGAAGTGTAGCCTAAACCACTAAGTCCGTAACAAACCATATCGTTGACGAGTATGCCACTGAATTCAGCAGACTCCATCTCTTTGCTGACTATATGGTTAAACATCCAGTGGCCCGAGCCCGTAAATTTTGACAAGGTCCAGCTATGAAAATCAGGAGCCTTGTCATTGCTAATGGTGCCAAGACCTATGCGGACATCCTTGCTGTTGCTCAAGGCATAGAGATAGAAGTGGCCATAGATCCTAAACCCAAGAAAGACCATGATGTGAGCAAGGACACCAATCCTGGACTAGCAAAGTGTCAGAAGACTTTCCAAGATCAAACACCGGTCCAGCAGCCAAACCAGATTACCTGTGCTTATTGCAAGAAGACTGGACATAAGTAGGATGACTGGAGAAGGAGAATGAAGTAGTGCTTCCACTGTGGTTTGACTGAACATAGAATTCAAGACTGTTTTCGAGAGAAGACTAGAGGCCAAACCAACTAGCAATGGAGCTGAGGTAAGAATTTAGAATTACAAAATTGTGATTTTGATAGAATATGTGACACTTAGAATACCTCTAGACTTGGATAAACTTTAGAAATAACATGATCCAAAATCTCTTCCTTTCTCTCTTCTTTTTATTTCAGCCTCACTCGTAGATCAATCTAATTAATCGTGCCAAAACATGTCATTCCAAAATTTTATAGTCGTGATAAATCACGATGTTTCTAAATTTAATCATTTTTAGATGATTCGATCCTGTTATCCTCGATCGTATTTTGATCGTGCTAAGTTTTGATCCTATTCTATTTTTGATCATGCCAAGTCACATCATTTCAAATTTTGAGGACGAAATTTCTTTAAGCTAGGTAGATTTGTAACCTCTTGTATCTTACTTCAATTTTTTTTCAGAATTTATAAAAAACTCTAGAGATTTTTTAACGCCAAATTATTTTATTTATTTATTTCTAAATCATTGCTTGATTTAAAACCTTAGCCACGATTTTATAGGCCATGATTTATTAGTCATGACTAAATTCATGAATGGGCTAAAGCCCATGAATTTAGCCATGATCAATGGCACATGGGTCAATTATCCTAATTCGTTTATTAGCTAACTAATTGTTTAATTAACTAACTAATCACATGATTAGTTCTGGCTAGAAAGATTTGGAAGCTTCTCCTAGCCACCTCACCCACACCCATGCCCCCACTATTCCTATTATTTATACTTTTGCCATGAATGGCACACCTATTTAATGGGGTATTCCACATTCTTTTCACAAACATAAATTATACAATCATTATAATTTACAATTACATCAATTCTCTCACTCTCTCCTCCCTGTCTGGCCGAGCTCTGGCAATCCGTCGCGACCCGACCCCTGTCTCTACCTCGCCCCACAGCCACAGTACCATCAAGTCCTCTCCGACCACCACGTTGGAGACAACAGTAGCACCTACTGCCCCTTCGCCTCTGCGCAACCACCCACACCACCAAGTCACCACCACTGCCACCTGATCCTTATACCACCACTGCCGACGCCATATATAACACCACTACCGCCCCCACCAATACAGTAATACCACAGCTGACACCAACCCACACACCACTCCTCGACTTCGACCGAACCACCAGACTACCACCACAGACTTCCCCCGCTTCGCCTTCACCCATGCCTTGCCCCTTCTGTAGGAACAAAATGTAAAGCGCTATACTCTAGAGAGGGTGAATAGAGTAAGCAGCAGAAAAATAGATATTCAAAAATTGTTAGCAACAAGATCATAGAATATATATCACAGATATGTAAGTGAAAAGTAGAGAGCAGAGAGCAAATACAAACACAATGATGTATACTGGTTTTCCTCTTGTGAGGACTAGTCCAGTCGGAAGAACTCTAGCATCCAGTTAAAATCTACTATGGAAAAATGTCTCAAGTTTTCATGCGAAGTTCTTGCAACTTCTACAATGCGAGCTTTGATCCGAAGTACTCAACCAACTTCAATTGTGAAGTATCTTTCTTCAATCAACCCTCGGATTAAAGTCACTCTGAAACTTCTAGACCGTACCGCACTGGAAAATAGACTAGAGGATTATAAATAGCTTGGGATTTGAAAATAAAAAGCTTAGAACATTTTAGAAGAACGTATTAGGCTTAGAGAGAAGATAAAAGAGAGGTTTGTTGAAATGATGGAAATTCTTCTCTATTTATAGGTTTTTCAAAGACAAAATTCGGGCAGAATTCTTTGAGAGAATCTTGACAAATCGTCGTTGCATCCGTAACTGCGGGGAGAGCAAGTTCAAAATCCAATAGGCACTAATCGAACTTAGGAAAAATTTGGGCCGAACTCGGGCCGAATTTCCTTGGTATTCTGTTAGGGTTTTTGCAAATTAGTTTTTAGCTTTTTGAAAAGTCAAGAAGTTATGAGCTTTTATAAATAGGTTTATTTTCAAAATAAGGATATTTTAAAAATATTTTGGAGTAGCCTATTTGCCAGTATAATTCAGTATACATCGTATTCTTAGACTCAATAAATAATAAAAATTACATTGATAAAGGAAATACAGATTTAATGGCAAAATAGCTTTTTGTCTTGAATGGTAGCAGTAGCAGTTCTCAGCAATTGTCCAAGTAGCCCTTATATCGAGACAGAGTTAGATCAATTATTAAAATCAGGTTTGACCATGACCAATGGCCAACAATCTCCCCCATTTTGATAATTGACAAACCTTGACCGATATAACATCTCGATCTTTGATTTGAAAGAAATCAAAATTTGTAAGATACTGTTCTGTACTTGTATGTACTATTTCCTCAAAAACATTATGTATCCTGCAAAAGATGTTAGATCCATTTTCTCTCCCGTTGTCACTTAGCAAAATAATTGCTAAGAGAGAAGCTCCCCCGCAATTCATGCTTAAGAGACGAATGTTGAAAAAATACAGCAAAAGAATAATATACATTTCATAGGCAGTTTAATGAATGAAGCATAAACTAAGATAGTGCTACGCATAGAATAAAAGAGAGAATGCATACATAAAAGAGAGAAAACAATACATATTAAAATACTAAATGCATACTAATAAGAGTTTGAAAATCTATCAACTCAGCAGACAGTCACGGTGCTTAAAAAATAAAAATAAAGTACTATCTTGAAATGTCGGAGCATTTCCAAGCATACATAGAAAAAATAAAGAGTCTAACTAGATAACATCTAGACAAAGTACAAAAGTGTCTAGATCAAAAATCCTCAGAGTTATTATCAACATCACGATTAGCAGCGCCACCATGTCCAAAAGGACCAGCTCAGAAGTGACTGCTCCATGAGAAGGGTGTGGAGTAGCACCAGAACCACGGTACCAGTCATAAGCATTACCGGGCTCAAAGAAGTGATAAACCGCCTCATCCTCATAGAGGTAGACAGAGAAAGTGGAATCTCGTAGAAGTGAACTGGCATGCAGACCAGTCTGGGCGAAACATAGATCCGCAAAGGAGTTTGCCAAGGCCTGAAACCGACTACCATCTCGGAACTCGTGTTCCCTCAATATGTCAGTCACAAACACTCGTAAAGAGTTGTGCTCATCCAGCTGAGCACGTCTCATATCAAATAGGTTCTGGTGGATACCCTCAAAAGATATAGGGTAATCCTAAAAAGGTGGAGGTGGTACAGTAGAAGGAGCATGAGGAGGAACAGATGTGCTACGACGAGATAGCTGAAGATACTTAGGCTCAGAGTCACGAGCGCAAGTCGTTGGATCAATATCAAAGTGCTGAAAAATGATCGAAAGAATCATCGCGTAAGCAAGTTTCTTGTGCCTTTCGCAACAACGGCCCATCATCTGAATAATAGTCTTGGGGACAGAAAACGGAATCCCCTTATGAATATGGTATAAAGCAGACATTTCAAAGGTGGTCACATCGTCCTTAGAAGTGGATTTGGGTGAGATAGTGGAGTAGACGATACGATACAATTCATAGAAGAATAAGTTCAAATGTGCAGTTTTAATCTTCTAGAACAAACTCAATCAGGAGAACAGAGTACATTCTTGAAGCTGTTTAAAGTCGTCTCTCCGGGAAATTCAAATTTCGTGATATCGTCTAGCGGAGCACCTTCATTTGGAATATCAAGGATTTTTGATAAGTCAGCATCATTGAATTGAATATCAATTCCAGCGAGACGACTCTTAATAGTGAAAGCGTCAAGGGTGAAATTATAATAAAATAAATGAATATCATTAGTTGCGATAGGACATGAATGAGTGACAAGGTTATGCAATCCTAATGCTTCAAAATAAGTTCGTGGGAAGGAAAGATAGTCCACTTGATCGGTGCGTCGGGGAATATGTTGCGAATAGTTAAATCCGCATACCATAATAGGGATTGGTCATGAGTTTCGAAGTAAAACTCATTGAACGGCCCGTCATCCGATTGGACGGGCGAAAAAAGTGAACTTACGAGGCTTCTTCGCTAGCCACGGTCTTCTTCCTCTTTAAGGGGTTGTGAATCCTAGAAATAATTTCTAGGAAATGTATAGAAATTCACAAAATTAAAATAGAGAGAAGGAGGAAGTTATACCTTCTGAAATTTGAGTATTTAAGAGAACGAAAATCTACGCATGAATCCAAAATTTGGATTGAAAACTCCAAAAGACTTAAAAGAAATCAAAAAATAAAAATATTGGGTTTGGAATTCTCGGGTGCAGGTGCTGCTCTGTTTGGAGGAGATAAAGGTGATGAATAGGAAGGGCCACATTCAAATCTGACTTAAAAGTACCTGACACCAACAGAACACGGGCCGAATTTGGGCCGAATTCGGTGTGAGTTCGCCTGGGGTTCTGTTGAGGCAGAAAAAATATCACTTTATTTTCATCAATCCTTTTTCAATTATTTAATTCAAAGTTTAGTTATTTTAAATTTCAATTAATATAATTAATATTATTTTATGAATTAAATTTTGTTATACAGTAACTATTTTTTATTAGCTGTAGGGGTACTGTCCCAGCTAATGGAGATTCATCGGAGAATGCTTAAGTACCATTTCGCTTCGATTTTGGTCATGGTGACAGACAGACCCTTTTAGGCATGTCTCGAAAATAGTTTTTGCATATTAAAAAATAATTAATAAAAAAATTAATTAATATTATTGACATCTAAAATTCTTAATTCTCGACATAAATAATTGAAACGATCTTCCGCTAATGGTTTTGTAAAGATGTCAGCAAATTGGTTCTCTGTGTCTATTTAAGGTTTATATCTCTATTTGTTTGATGGTCTCTAAGAAAATGATGTCAAATCTCAATAATCTTAGTGCGAGAAGGACATACAGGATTCTTAGTCAAATTAATAGTGCTAGTATTGTTACAGAAAATAGGAATGTGTGAATATTGTAAACCAAAGTCTTCTAAGGTTTGCTTCACCCACAAAATTTGTGCACAACAACGTCCTACGGCGATATACTCAGCCTCAGTAGTTGATAATGCGATAGAATTTTGCTTCTTACTAAACCAGGAGACTAGAGCCTTGCCTAAGAAATAACACGTGTCGCTAGTACTTTTTTTTTATCTACTTTGCATCCAGCAAAATCAGCATCCGAGTAACCGGTTAGGTCAAAGGACGTGGTTTTGGGATACCATAAGCCAATAGAAGAAGTAACTTTAAGGTATCGAAAGATACGCTTAACTATGCACAAGTGTGATTCCTTAGGGTTAGCTTGAAAATGTGTACACAAACAAACACTAAACATTATATCAGGGCGACTAGCAGTTAAATAAAGTAATCTATCAATCATACCTCGATACTTACGTATGTCGATCGGTTTTTCTTGCTCATCAATATCAAGCTTGGTTAAAGTTGCCATCGGAGTGCTAAAAGGTTTAACGGTTTATAGATCGAACTTCTTTAATAAGTCTTTTGTGTACTTGGCTTGATTAATGAACGTCGCATTGTTGGTTTGTTTGATTTGTAGTCCAAGGAAGAATTTGAGTTCTCCTATACTTTCTTCTTAAGACCCTTTCGGTCGAAGAGCTTTATAGCTTCGACATTTAATAAAAGTTAACCTTGTGTTTTAAGGTTACGAAGAAGCATAAGTTTTCATATGTATAATAACCTATGACTTCCAAAACTTTATACCATATATGTATGGAAAGATGAAAAAATTGAATCATTTGGAGCACCTTTTCTACATTCTATCAATAAAGATAACCAAAAGACAAATTTATAACATAAATGTATAATATATGTACGATAGTAATAAGTTCTGAGAAGTCGACCATCGCACAAGTTAAATACTCTTTAACAGACATATCCTAAAAGAATATGAAAAATCTTTACATGGATTAATTTGGAAACGTTCCACCAATCTACTTCAAGTTTTAAGGGCCTCAATACTGCTTCCGCTATATAATTCTTCGGAAAGAGTTTGGTTCACATGCTTTTTAGGAAAGCA
This sequence comes from Iris pallida, assembly GCA_029216955.1. Taxonomy (NCBI): domain Eukaryota; kingdom Viridiplantae; phylum Streptophyta; class Magnoliopsida; order Asparagales; family Iridaceae; genus Iris; species Iris pallida. The sequence goes on along the minus strand of JANAVB010041418.1, from coordinate 2,802,087 downwards.
ATCAGCTACTTCAATACTTAGTATTCTATGAAAAAACTTGAGAATATCAATCAAGGACATCGGTTTTTACCAAAGATCGAACAACCCATAGACTGATCAAGAGGAAACTTTCCTCTACCTTAAACTTGAAATCTTTTACACCTATAGTTTGTAGTGTCGGCCGATACCGATACTAACTAACGCCGATTTCGGGGATCACTTTCTCAGTTAATCGATCATACCGATACTAACCAAGTAGAAAAAAGCTTAATCGATCATACCAAGCACGAGGGCCTTGTTTCAGACCGTATAGGGCTTTCTTCAACTTGAAAACATAGTCAGAGTTTTTAAAATCAGTAAATCCTGGAGGTTGAGCTACATAGACTTCTTTATTTATAAAACCGTTAAGAAATGCACTTTTTACGTACATTTGAAAAAGCTTGAAATTATAAAAACATACAAATGCACATAACATGCGAATAGATTCTAATCTCACAACTGGGGCGTAGGTCTCATCGTAGTCGATACCTTCCTCTTTGTTGTATCCTTAAGCTATGAGTCGGGCCTTGTTACGAGTAACTAAACCATTCTCGTTGAGTTATTTCGGAATACCCAGCGGGTGCCAATGATCGAATGATCAATGGGCTTGGAAACAAGTTCCTAAACTTGATTCCATTCAAATTAGTTTAACTTCTCTTGCATAACATCCAACCAAAAATTATCGCTACATGCTTCTTCAATAGTTTTGGGTTCTAGCTGTGAAATAAATGCAACATAAGAAACTATATCTCTGTTACAGGAACAAGTAATTATACCCCTGGTAATCTCACCTATTACCAAGTCCTGTGGTTGAAGGTTTTACAGGTGCTGTGCTTGGTGTACCGACGTCTTCATCATCATCGTCGATTGTCTGTTGATTTAGTTCATTGAAAGTAACGTTCATTGAGTCTTCGATGGTCATAGTCCTTCTGTTGAAGACTCGGTACCCTTTGCTTTTGGCCGCATAACCTAAAAATATACCTTCATCGGCCTTTTCGTCAAACTTTTCTAAATTATCTTTAGTATTAAGAATAAAGCATTTGCACCAAAAGATTTTGAAGTAAGAAACTGAGGGTATTCTATCAAACCATAATTCATAGGGAGTCTTCTTCGATTTAGGTCGAATTAGAACCCTATTGAGAACATAACAAGCTATATTGACAACTTCAGCCCAAAAGTATTTAGGTAGACTAAACTGGTTTAACATGACCCTAGCCATTTCAGATAGAGTCTTGTTCTTACGTTCCACAACTCCATTTTGTTGTGATTTCCTAGGATAGGAGAACTCATGCAGATAACCGTGTGTGTCATAAAATTACTCAAACTCTGTATTTTCAAATTTGTCGCCATGATCACTTCGAATACGAGTGATCATGAATCCTTTCTCATTTTGAACTTTCTTGCAAAATGATACGAATTCAGACAATGTATCATTTTTGCGTGCAAAAAAATATACCCACGTGTATCTAGAGAAATCATCTATTATTACTAATGCATATAACTTACCACCTAGCCTAGCAATTCTACTAGGTCCAAAAAAATCCATATGCAGTAACTGTAGAGGTCCAGTGGTACTTACAGCATTCTTGGACTTAAAGGTGGATCGGGTAGCTTTGTTCTTTTCGCATTCACTGCATACCATATCCTTCTTGAAGGCGTTGTCCGGTAAGCCTCGTACCAATTTTTTTGTGGATAGTCTTGAAATTGTGTCCATATTTGCATGACCAAGTCTCATATGCCATAGTTGACTCTCATCATTCTTGGCGATTAAGCATCTACCTGCTTTTTTAGCATCTTTCAACAGATAGAAAACATATACATTGTCTTGCCTAATGCCTTCAAAGATAGTACTACCAGTTGAACTATCAACTATAGTACATTTGTCTTTGATGAAGTTAATACCATAACCATGATCAGCTACATGGCTTATGCTAAGTAGGTTATGTTTTAACTCGGTTACTAGACAGACATCTTTAAACACAGGGTAGGGAGCCTTACCAATATTGGTGATATATATTATATACCCTTTAAGATTATTACCGAAGAAGACGTATCCTTCTTTCTTCTTCGACAGTATTGCGAATAATAAAGCGTCACTGGTCATGTGCTGTGAGCAACCGCTGTCGAGGATCTATTTTCTTCTAACATGCGTAGGGTGTTCCACCTACAAGAGAATTTACAGATGAATCTTTTGGTACCCATTTCTTGTAGGGTCCTGAAATGTTAGTCTTTGGTATCCATGCACATAATTTCAAATCAACTAGCTTTCTTACTCTACATGCAGGAGAGATATGACCAATGGTGCCACAATAATGACATCTGGCATATCGAGTGTTATATGCAGTGTGTTATGCATGATTGGTAGATCTTGGTCTTCTAGTTGGATATTTGTAATAAAATGCATACCTATTAGTCTTCTTGGGCAAAGATTTGGTTGGGTTTGGTTTGACAGTATTGGGTTTGACAGTGTTTCGGTAAGTGACACATGTTAGGATAGAAAGCAGCAACCTTAAGCTATTTTTCTAACCTAATTTCCAACCTTTTGAAAGTGTCATACAGAGTATTGTAGTCGGCAGTGAGTGCATCATTTCTGACTAGTGCTTGCTGAAGACTTTTCTTTTCTTTGAGTATGTCTTTCTCTAGTTTGGTAAAAGTCTTGTCTTTCTTTTCGGATAGCCTTATGGTCTCATGTAACTGCAATTTGACAGAAGAAAGCTCACCTACCTCACTAGAATTATCATTACTTCTAACCTCAGCTAATAGGTCGGTAATTCTTCTTATTTCACCTTTGTACTCTTTGAGTACCTTCTTAGAGTTTTGGTATTTGCTAAGCAGTTTTCTGTAGTCACCTAAGAGGTCACTAAAGGCTTCACCTAACTGTTCAAAGGTAAAATCATCATATGTATTAAACAGGGGGTTAGTGTTTACCTGATCATATGCCATTAAGCATACCGTCTGATTGTTCATCTTCTGAGTCGCTAGCTTCGCTTTTATGCCATATACTGGTGTTGGCATACCTTTTGGATGGTGATTTCTTTAGGTAACCCTTTTTATACTTGTTACTTTTCCTGGTTGATGATGATGCTGTCGGACAGTCCTTCTTAATCTGTCCTTTTTTCTTACAACCGTAGCAGATTGGATCTTCTTCATTGTTACTGTTGTTGTTGTTGTGTTCTTTTGTTCTTCTATTGAATCTTATGAACTTCTTTAACTTTCTTACTAGGAGAGCTTGACCTTCAGAGTCAGAGTCACTATCGTCGGAATCATCTTCGACAGATCTTCTATGTTGAGCTTTGAGGGCGATCAACTTCTCCTTTGGTGTAACTTCTTCAATGTCTTGAAGTTCCGGCTCGTGAGTGAGTAGCTTACCCACGAGTATTTCAAGAGACATAGTAGTGAGGTCGTTTCCTTCAATAATTACAGTAGCCTTTGGAATCCAGTTCTTCGTGAGAGCTCATAGAAGTTTGTGAATCTTCTCATGGTTATTGTATTCCTTACCTAGAGAAGATAAAGGGTTTACAATATCCAGAAATCTTGTAAATATTTGAGTGACGGATTCGTTTGGCTTCATCTTGAACATCTCACACTCCTGAGTAAGTCGACTGATCTTTGACTCCTTGACTTTTGTCGTGCCTTCGTGAGTAACTTCGAGAAGTTTCCATACTTTATTGGATGTTGTGTATGTAGGCACCATATTAAATTTAGTCATGTCTAAGGCATAAAATAAAGCGTTAATAGCACGTGTGTCAAGACTGGCCTGTTTCTTTTCAACTTCAATATACTTGTCATGGGATTTCTCAACTAACTCTCCATCAACAAGAATATATAGAGGCTTTTTATAACCATCACTTACAATAGACTATAAGTTAAAATCTAAAGATTTCAAGAACAAACTCATGCGTGTTTTCCAGTATGTGTAATTTATACCATCAAATAGTGGAGATTTGTTTGTGGCCTGGCCTTCACTTATGAATTTCACAGTTGCCATATGTGATATAATGATCTATGTAACAAAAGTATAGATAAAAATATAATAATAGTATTACCTCTCTTTACCTGTATAAACTTATCTGATACCAATTGTAGGAATGAAATGTAAAGCGCTATACTCTAGGGGGGTGAATAGAGTAGGCAGCAAAAAATAAGCTATTTAAAAATCATTAGTAACAAGATCACATAATATATATATCACAGATATGTAAATGAAAAGTAGAGAGCAGAGAGAAAACACAAACACAAGAATGTATACTGATTTCCCTCTTGCGAGGCCTGGTCCAGTCGGAAGAACTCTAGCTTTCAGTTGAAATCCACTATGAAAAAATGCTGCAAGTTTTCATGCGAAGTTCTTGAAACTTCTACAACGCGAGCTTTGATCCAAAGTACTCTACCAACTTTAATTGTGAAGTGTCTTTCTTCAATCAAGTCTCTGATTACAATCACTCTGAAACTTCTAGACCGTACCGCACTGGCAAATCAACTAGAGCATTGTAACTGGCTTGGGATTTGAAAATAAAAAGCTTAGAACACTTTGGAAGAATGTATTAGGCTTAGAGAGAAGAGAAGAAAGAGATGTATTGAAATGATGAAAATTCTTCTCTATTTATAAGTTTTCCAACGATAGAATTCGGGCAGAATTCTTTGGGAGAATCTCGACAAAAAGCCGTTGCATCCATAACTGCGGGGAGACCAAGTTCAAAATCCAACGGGCACTAACTGAACTCGGGACGAATTTGGGTCGAATTCCTTTGGTGTTCTGTTAGGGTTTTTGTAAATTAGTTTTTAGCTTTTTGAAAAGTCAAGCAGTTAGGAGCTTTTATAAATAGGTTTATTTTCAAAACAAGGATTTTTTGAAAATATTTTGGGGTAGCCTATTTCCAGTACGACTCGGTGTACATCATCTTCCAAGACTCAATAAATAATAAATATTACATTGATAGAGGAAATAAAGATTCAATAAAAAATTGGCTTCTTGTCTTGAACGGTAGCAATAGCAGTTCTCAATAACTATCCAAGTTGCCCTTATATCGAGACAGGGTTAGATCAATTATTAAAATCAGGTTTGACCATGACCAATGGGCCAACACCTTCTGCGCCGATCTCGTGCGCCGACGAGATCTCCGTCGCGTGCCACCCTAGCCTTCCAACGGTGCTAGATGACGCCAAATACCACTCTAGATCCGCGTCGTTGAGCTACCTCGAGCAGATCGGCCTCCGGTACCTATCTCCAGTTGGTGCTTGCTCTCCCCGCGCTATCATATGGCCCCTCTTCTCCGGCGGAGCCACGGTGAGGACTCCTCCAGGCCCCCTCTGCTTCTTTCTTTTTCGATCTAATCTCTCGTTGCTCCTCTTCTTCTCTCTCTCACTGGATTACTCTCTCTTTACTATTCTATCTCTCTCTCTCTCTCTCTCTTTATTTTGTGGTTTTTATTTATTTGTTTGGGAAGAGCCTGATGGGCACCATTTTGGGCCTGAGCCCAGCTTCGAGTTGGCTAGGTCGGATTCTAATAAGCTAATTTAATATATACATATATATATATTGGTATGTATGTATAAACATGAGTGTATATATGAGTATGTATATAATATATATAACATTTAGTATTATTATTAGTACTATTAGCATTATTAGTAGTAGTATTATTATCATTAATGCATATTATGATGGGTATGAGCCCTACAAGCATTAATTGGGCTTTTAACCCTACATCTTTTGTATTAATTTAAAATTGGACATTTAGCCCTAGATTATAGGAATAAATCAAAATGGACTTTGAGCCCTTTATAATGATTTCCATTTTATTTACAAAATAGGCTACGGGTCATATACAATTGATGATCAGTATTGGGCCCCGAGCCCCACATATTGATAATTTGATTTACTTAAGTATAAATTGGGCATAGGCCCACAAAGATATTTTTGGTTCTATAAATTGGGCCTAGGCCCTATATGATTTAAATGGGTTTGAACCCTAAAGTGAATAATCTTTTGGTCTAACTAAAATTGGCCAACGACTATTAGCAAATCTTTTATATTTGATCATAGGCTTTGGGCCTAGAGACTATTTGATTAACAGACATGGGCTTGTCTTACAAGTTAATATTTAGCCCTAGTCTCTAATAAAATTCTTTCTAAATAATATTTTGACTAACTATATTGACTAAATTTTCTTAATCAATTTCCTTTTAGCTTATTTAATAAAATCATGATCATGACTAATCAAACCATTTTTTTCCTCGATTATCGTGCGACTCCCAATTCCGAACTTCTACATATCAAACTGGGCTAATTAGACTATTCTGAACTTTATGGAACGACATGTTTTATCGTGCACATCGACTCCAACTAATTTAGGCAAGTACACCATGCTTTATGTTTCATTATACATTATAAATACTGCTAGTATGTCTTTCCTAGTTGGTTAACACATTGAGACACAATTTTGACATGTGATGACATTACTTGAATTTGATTCATGAAAAATTATCTTGAGTCATTTAGAATCCTTGAATCACTTTCTGAATCACCTATTACATGTATCATGGGAAAGGAAAAATGCCAAGTAATTATGTGACCAATAACCAACTGTCGGAATCATTCAGAATGATAGTTCAACGTACATCCCACGTTTGTTTGGGCCATATCTTTAGAATCACCAATCCTAAGCCGGTTTCATAATGAAATGGTATTTCAAACACACTTAGCATAGTTTTGTCATTCTTGATCTTGCATGATTATTTTGGTAACATAATTAGTTCTTTAAAATTACGTGTCTTTATCTACCAGTTCCTTAAAATTATTTATCATTATCTAGTGTAGCATTTCATTATCATGTACAGTCTTTTTTATCTAATTACTTGTTACATTATTTACGTGGCTTTATTTGTATCGTACGATATTGTGTATAGTGTTACTTGCTCCAATCCTGACTCGATACGTTGACATTTTAGGTTTTATTTGGACTTGTGATCTATCCATCCGATGAAGCAGGACAAAGGCCATATCACAGCATTTACTTAGCATCTTTTTACTTAGATCCTTTCTAAGTTTTATTTCCATAATTACTACTATATTTGTATACAGGAGACATCTTTTCAGTTATATAATAATTTGTGATCAAACTCTTGGATTCACTTGCTTTATGCTACTTTGATTATCAGTTTTATCATATTCTACTTCCCTTATTATGATGCATCTCTTTAGCACTGTAATTAAGTTACCTTGCTTGACTTTCTAGAACAGCATGCTACGTCACTTCCCTGTCGTAGGCTAGACGTGCCTCACGCACCCGTACCCGAATATCATGCAGGCGCGGGTAGTGACAATATACCCAACCCTTTTGCAAGTAGCAAGTGATTAAACTTATATCAATATTGTTTTAAAATCAATTCCATTGGGTTTTTTTATTCTTTTGAAGTTGAGTGCGAGAAAATAGAATTCCATCATTTTGGAAAATAAAAGGAAAAAAATCATATTAAGTTATTTTCTTTTTTATTTTCTCTAACCAAATAACACATATCTTCTCTTTCCTTTTCTTCTTCCTTTCCCTCAAACAAACACAACCAGTAGATAGTGTAATTTTTTTGGCTCACTTCCAACATTGTTGGTGTTGCATGGGATTCCCAACATATGTTAAGAATACCTCATAGTGTGATGATTTCATTTGTGTGTCGGAGAAGTTTAGGGAGTCAAAGGTAACAAAGGTAGCACGATTTGAGCACATGTCAGACTCTGGACAGAGCAGTATCAGTGCTAGCAGTATACTGACGGTATACCGCCGGTACACTATTGGAAAAGTGAATGTAAATTTGACTTGAAAAATTATTTTAAATTATTTTAAATTAAATTTAACACATATTTGTCTTGCAATGAGTGTATCTATTTGAAATGTGTCCTTTCCAAACAATGTGTCTACTCATATTTGTGTCCCTTTGTCATTTATGAAAGCAGTTCTATGAGTATTTGATCAATTTAATTCACTCATTCATACATCAAGCATTTAGTCCGAGAGAGAGATAGAGACTACTTATATTGCTTCGTCCAGTTCCTGCCATGTGAAGTGCTGCTAACGAAGGAGAAGTACCGTTGTATACTGGGAGACAAAGTTGTCATTAAACTGTATGCACCTGTGCTAGATGAATATTGTCTTAAGGACATTGAACTAAGTTCAAGCCTCGATTTCGGTTAGATCATTTATTTATATTTTAGTTCAGATTCTAAAATACAGAGTTGGAATTACTACTCACAATCTTAAGACAATATTTTTTGGGTAGCGTTTCACTGCTCTGTATTTCGTGATTACGTTTCAGCAGAAATTATGTTTAAGTTTCATAGTGTAGAGAAACTTGTTTAAATTCCTCTGGTTTTATTTTATTCCTCTAATGCAACTCATGGAAAATTTGTTTACCTTGACAATTTTTCCATACAATTTTTTTTGACGTGTAATTGATTATAAAGTCCTCTAGTTCAAAGTCCTTGAAGTATTACTTTACTTCATTCATGCTGTAATAATCGGCTCTACTATTGTATTCACGATAAGAACTAGTTTGAGAACATAACATAGTACTGTTATTGTCTTCATTTTTCGATTTCATCTTTGTTTCTATTTTTATTATTTTGCTATTGTTTTAGTTCTTAACATTGGTTCTAATTTGCTCTCCCAAAATAGAACATAAGAGAATGCATCCCAATTCTAAATTTTATTTCTTCTTTTCACTTATTGGTCTGTACTACTATATTATAATAGACAAAAATGGCAGCAATTGAGAATAATGTGATGATCACTTCTTCTTCCGTCCATATCGGACAAGGAGAAAAGCCAAAAAAGTTCAATGGAACCGATTTCTATCGTTGGCAGCAAAAGAAAATGTTGTTCTATCTTACAACTCTAAATCAGGCAAGATTCTAAACGAAATAACCCATGTTCTGTAAGAAGGTAAAACTGATGTGTTTTTATTACAAATGTTGAAAAATAAAAACATACAGACTTCTTATGTAGGAACCACATATTAAGTAGACTGTATAACTATCTATGGAATGTTTACAGTCCACTGAAGACTACAAAAGATGTATGTGATGCTCTGGACAAGAAATACAAAGTAGAAGATGTAGTGTCTAAGAAATTTGTAGTAGGCAAATTTCTAAACTACCGTATAGTTGACTCCAGACCAGTGGCATGTCAAGTTGAAGATTTGCAATACATTTTCCATGAACTGGTTGCGGAAGGTATGACTTTATGTGAACCGTTTCAGCTAGCCTCTTAATTGTAATACCCCAAAATTTAAAATAATTATTTTTAATTAAATAATATTTAAGAGGATTATTTTATTTTTAAATTTTATTGTGATATATGATTTAACTCCTAGATTTTTTTTTCGGAACATATTTTTCTCTAATAACAATACATAATTATTTTTATTAATGAATTTCCTTAGATTTTATTAGGTAAATAGGTATATGTGAAAGTATATATGTATATGTCATTACCCGCACCCGGAGTAAGGGCACGAGTGCGAGACAACGTCCCAGCCTACGCCGCAGAAACGGCGTAGAACGCTGTCTAGATCTACTATCTAACAACAGTTAAAATATCAAAACCTGTCGAGAATGGTCAACTCCGAACGGAGGACAATCAATGACAATATAATATACTCAACCACAAATTCTAAGAAGAAAAGATGACACTGAAAGATAAAGACAACTAGATATGAAAATATCATCCAGAAAGTCCAACATAGAATAATAGAAGTCCAAAGTCTCAGAGTCAACAATTTTAAATACAAATACTGAATAATAACAAGCCCAAGTGTAATCTGGAATCAAAGTCCAGTACTAAACTAATCTAGCAGAGCTACCACTAATGCCTTATCGGCTGGAACTAACCCCTGTTGGACAAGGGTCTCCTGGTCTACGCCCACTATGTCATGGGGACTATAATAGGTAGGACACTCGTCCTTACCATCATCTGTAAAATTTTGTCAACATATCCAGTCAGGATGGAATGAGCATAATCTACTAACAACAGTTCACAAGATATGACAAATGCTACGAGACTGTAAATATAGAGTATATACAAGAGTAATGGAAATGTACATGTAAGTATCATGGCAAGGTAAGCTGTAAACTAGAGCTAGAACAAGGTAAGTAAAACTGATCATGGCATGCACAAGAATCAAGAATAATCTATCTAGGTGTGTGAATACTAGCTTCGATATGTGGCCGGTTTGGGTCTGAACAAGGTCTAATGATCTAGCCAATCATACGTGGAGTGTAGGATTGGCATTCACAACGTCTACAAGAATAAACAAGGTGGATAATGACCACACATCTACACTAATACTCCCCGCCCCCGACTAGTAGAGTGGATCTAAACAAGACACGTTACGATACGGGATTCTACGATAAAGGAGCAAGTCTCCTCGAGAATCGGTGTCCATATACTGCACAAGAACAACAAGGGGCTTGTACAAGATATACCAAGATAACAAAAAATATCATATCATGTTGGAATCCATGAATACCAATCCGTGTGACCAATGTGTCAAGAACAAGTATATCTACACTAAGTACATGAATTATAACAGTTATCATAAATTGGAAAAGTTATCAGAGAATGTACTCGCCTGAGATATGGTGGAATATGTCAACTGAGTCCAATATAGTGCCTCGAGGACCTAAGATGGAATGTTGTATCAATATATAGTTCTAGAAGTAAAAGCAAGTCAAACCAAGTCAAACTAAGTCATATTAGGTCATACTAGGTCATATTAGGTCACATAAAGTCAAACTATGTCAAACTAGGTCATAAGTCAATCTAAGTCAAGGTAAGTCAAACAAAGTCAAACAAGGTCAAACTGGGTCAATGGTTGGCTCATAGTTGACTTTTGGTCAACTGGTCAACTCTGGTCAACCACTAGTCCAATCTAGGTCCAATGTTGACTTGCAATTGACTTTGAGTCAAAACAGTCAACCTTAGTCAAACAGGGTCAAATCTAAGTCAAATACCATATTCCTAACCATTACCTACCAAGATAACACACTTACCTTATCTCTATAGGTATCTTATATCAATACCTTAAGTATCTAGGTAGTACCTTAACACCCCCATCTACTTCAAACTAGTAAATAACTCACTATCCTAGTCTAATAGATCCTACCATTTCTTTAGACTAGTATATACCCATCTATCTTAACATCCTACCAATACCTTACCCTTAGACTATAGGTAAATTCCATTACCTTGTCAATACCTTAGACTTTTCATTTACCCTTCAAGATACTAACTATCCCTCTAAGATACTAACTTGTATCTAACACTCTAACTTACTAGTATCCTAATCTCTAAGATACCAAAATATATATTTAGGACACTAGCTATATACATCTAACTATCTAACATATACTTCTAGTATCCTAAATTCTAAGTTACTAACTAGTAGTATCCTACTCAAGGTAATATGACACACTAACCTATGACACCAAAATACAAACTTCACTACTGAAAAATTGTGTTTTTACGGCATGCAATATGCGCCGTAAAACACTTTCGACGACGCACATGCTAACGCCGTATTAGACCCTGTCGTGAAAAGATGGTAGTTTAGACGGCATAATCTGTGTGCCGTCTAAACTCAATTTGTCTGTCGTCTATACTCAATCACGACATTCATTGCGTGCCGCAAAAACAAAATTATGGCATTCTCATGCACGTCGTTAATAACATTTTATGGCATTCCTTTGCATGTCTTTATTAGTTTATTATGACATTCATTGTATGTCGCGACAAGTATCATATGCACATCAATTAAGACATATTATGCACGCCTTAAATTGCCCTCAAATTTTTTTAAAAAAAATCTGCTTTTTTGTAATCAATTTTACCTTTGATATTGAATCACAAAACAATATACACACAACAATTATGAAAAGTATAAATTTCATTGAAACAATAATATGAAATCATCCAAATCCAAAATCAATTTGTAATGAACACAACAATTGTTATAAGTACCAACTTTCATTGAAATCATAATAATGTCAAATCATATGAATCCCAAATCCAACTAAAATATCACAAAAACGTGGTCATATACTAAACCTAGATCTATATAGAATATATTGATTCCTTCATTCCATTTACAGCCAAAAAGAAGCAAAGTTATAGGCATCTTTAGTTGCAATTGCATCAAAAGTGCCCAAGTCCACGACCTCCAGACAAAAAACATATGGATGCAGCAAAAAAAAAAGCCTCTTATATAACCTATTATATACAATAAAAAAATCACGTCAATATAAAGTTCAAAATGAATGCTTTGACAAAGTATTAGCAAAAATATAACAAATATATAGACCTGTATGTTTTAACATTCCAGATGACATCCATTAGAAAAAATATGGAGCATCTCTCTGAATGTGTCATCTTATAGAAGTCCCTTGTAGATGAAATAAAGACATCAGTTGCAAGGAAAATAAAGGGCAACCAAAAGAAAGAAGAATAAATCTCATAAATAACAGTTGTCACAACTAGTTGGAAAAAGTTTAGGCATTCCTTTAAAAGCTAGCCAACCATGTATTATGTATGTGAATGAGAAAATATACATCTAGATTCTTTGTGTATAAAAGAGTGATCCACTAAACTGGTACTAGCTAAAACCTTCATAGATAGTTATATTTGGGGGCAAGTCTATAGCCACTACAGGAAGGAAAAAAGGTTTTCACGATACTTCAAGAAACAAAGTACTATCAAGAAGAGGTGAGACTTGTTCAACTCATATGAATTTAGGGCATTAGTAATCAATCACTCTGTCCATGCAAGAAAGAAATATAGTCATATAACTTAAGAAAATGAAAAAGTCTACAATAACTGCAACGGCCATAATCAATACCCTTGGTGTTTGCCAGGGACTGAATGAAGACAATTGGAATCATGAGGAAAAATGTCACAAAGAAAGATGTACCACTAAAGATGGAAGGTTCAAAAGTGTTAATTCGTGTGTCAATAAAAGAGGTACCAATCTCAGTCTTGCATTCAGTTTATAGTAAGGCTCTCTCGAGGAAGAAACAAATCTATTGTTGATTCTAATCTGCAGATAGCCACAAATGGGAAATAATAAACCTATTAGATATAAAATATCGAAGAAGAGAATTAACCACTGTACCAACCTGGGCATGATGGAGGTCCGGCTCAATGTGCTTCTAAACACCAAATGAAGCCAAGGTTGCCAAGGAAGACCTGCTAGAAATACCAGTAGCAATAAAATTTCTAGTAAGATATACTAGATCATGCAATTGCAAAGGAATGATATTGTCTTCTCCTGACAACCGACAGAGCATCACCTTTTATGATCGAATCAGAGCTTTGTAGCATTGATGTATAGATCAACACCCAATTTAAAACCATGTTGATTCTATACTCAATCCAGATTAAAGTGGGATAGGAGATAACCTTGTCATTGCTGCAAGGAATTTACCTTTGTAATCTCTGGCTATGGCTGATGTTGCAAAGTTTGTTGTAGAATTAAACCCATCCACATTACTCTTTATAGAAAGTCGGGGGGAAGGTTGTCAGTGTTAATGTGATGTTGAAGTTACCCGCAGTTGTTGAAGCTTTGCCAACTCCAAATTTTCTTTATTACCATAGGAATAATTAAGATATGAGAGAGCAACTAATATCCTGGAATGCAAACAGGAGATTTCTTCAAAATTAAATCACATCTCGTCTTCCAAAGTTGCCATGTCATAATACCACCCAGAAGAAAAAGATCCGCAGTATCAGAGCTGGATAATCAAGAATTTAGTAAATCCTTAATTTTATGTTTATCATCTACTCTGAATCCAATAGGTGAAGCAAGCCAAATAGCTTTGGCAGCAGAAAAATATAGGATAATTGTTTGCTAGGATCTGTTGAATACTGTCTAATTAGATTCATCGAATGAAATTCAAAATTTGGTGCATCTTTTGTTTTAGCAGATCCTAGGGTGGATGCACATACCTCTTAAGTTCAGTCTAGTGATCGTCAAAAAAGACCACCACCTGACTGACATGAAATTCCATGTTTCTGTAGAAATTTTCTCCAATGGACACTCCCGAAATCTACAAAGGCCTTCCCAACAAGTTAAGTACAGTTCCTATCAACATATGCTGGACCCTTCTCTGGTAGCAGGACGAGAGAGAGATACTTGGTGTATCGGGCATTGATGTTGAAGGACCAAAGTTGAAAACCCCTTAAAAGCCCCTCTTTTTATCATCATATTTGTTTGAGCTAGTGTGTCATAAACCACAGTCCAAAATTGTGGTCAAAGCCCACCCCATATATGTTGTTCTTGATTGGATGGGTCTCGTATATAGGAACAAACTCTTATAAGCCTTTTAAGAAAATATTTCAAGGTCCTTGCAACATAAATAAGATGCAGATTGGCTGGTAGGCAGCCCTATTTTGTTGCCCATGCACTTTAAGCTCATGCAACCAAGGAGCAACCCCCAAGTTCCGCTGGACTAGAAGAAAGTCTATACGAATAGGTAAAGATGATATGTGTATCTTTTATGGGAAGTGTGAAAACATAGATTCATGGGCATATGGGAATCTGACAGGAATCTGAAAAGTGATACTTACCTGAGAACTTCTCCCAAAAGATATATATATATAAAGATGACACAAAGGAACTTCCAACTTGAGCTTTGATACCGTGTATATCATGAAGATTGTTTGTCTCCAAGTCAAAAAGATTTGTATCTTCCCAAAGTTGTGCACTAGCATGACAACCACTGATATGTTCAACACATTCAACATATAAAACGAAGCATAAAAATATCCATTCCTAAACTACTGCTGATATAATCTAAGGATCAGTAATGCAAGCACTTGCTTTGTTGAATTCTGCCATAATATGAAGTATACCGATGACATCGAAAGCAGAAACTCAGTTAAGAGAAAATTGACAAGAGTGACTAAAGAGCATACTTCTTTCGGTTTGTTTGTATTTTTCCTTTGTCAAAATCAAATTGTTCTACCATCATCTTGAGGTGGGGTGTTAGACATACCTTACATATCCAAGATAATCGAGAACACCAGAGATCCGCCAATATATTTTTGTTTTTTAGGTGTAGCTCGCTCCGAGGAATCAATTCTCCTTCATTAACTACTTGTGTTCTCCATTAATAGACAGTAAGCATTAGAAATTAAGCAAAAAGTTAGCTTCAAAAGGTTTTGCTTCAAATGGCCAGCTACAAACCACTTGTCAGCAGATTTTGCTTCAAATTGAACTAGAGCTTAAGAGCCTATTGCCAGCAGGAGAGTTGTCCACTGACTAGCTGGACTCTACCACTTGTTGAACCTTAAAAAATACTATGCTCAGTGATAGTATCAGTTCCAATTTTGATTACCAAGGATATGTGCTCAGTGGTAGTACCAGTGTAGTATCAAGTAAATGTATCAATGATAGCATCAATGATGGGATCAAAAACTATGCTCAGTGATAGTATCAATGATAGCAAATGTGTTCAATTATGACTCAACTTTACACATAGAAGAAACAAAAAATATAGCATGGATGAGTGCAAAGTAGACCTTTCATGATTAGGATAAAACATTATGTCACTTATCAGAAGGCCGAGCACTGCTTAGGTGATGTAAAACAGAAAAAAAATGTAGAAAAAAATTAAAATTCAACAAGCAGCAATATGCACAACAATTTAGATGATAGGGTGAATGAGACAGTCAGCAATATGCACAACAATTTAGATGATAGGGTGAATGAGACAGTTTATAGCTCACTTTAACTAGAAGTCTATCCTATAAATTCTCGTCAAGCCATTTGTTACAAAATAGATTCAGAAGGCCAGCATACATGGGAAGTACCTTTTACTATTTCAGATTTTGAGCCCATCGAATTAATGAACAACCCTTCTAAGTTGTCTAGATGAGGAAAATGTCTAGAAAATAGGAAAGAGTACAGATCCAACAATGTCTGATTCATGAGAAACTGTAGTACCCGAAGCAGTTCCAAGGTAGAGTACACGAGCGCCAGGCTTCTTATAAACAAAATCAACATAAAGGAACTAGAACTATGAAAACGAATATGTTCAGAAAAAATAGCAAAAGACTAACGAGTAATAACATGATATAAATAATAATTATTAATATAGTAAACAACATGAAGGAACTAAGATAAGAAAATGAAACGATGTAGTGTTGCAGCAGGGAAAATCACATGTTAACAGTAATGGTGACAAACAAGCAAATGTGAAGATTATATCATATTTTTCTGGCTGATAGGTATTACTAGTGGAAGACAAAAAAAATGTTTGTTTAAGCTAGCTCAGTTTGCAGTGTGCAAGAAAATTACCAATGCCAGTGCTGGAGCAGGGGAAAAGCTGCCAAAAAACATAAGGAATGCAAACATTACACCTGGGAGTCAAGATACCAACAACCAGATTCAAAGACAAAAATCTAAAGTGAAAAATAGTAAAATATCTACTAAACTAGAGAGCAAGAAATGAATCTTAACAATCTTGTTCCCAAGTGTTCAATTAGAACTAAAAAAAATGTCTCTGGATAGCGTCATTGATTAGAGAAATTTGGAAACTATACCTCTATGATGGCTTCTCTGAACTCGGTGCAAACTACTGTCCCTTCATACACAGGAAATGATCATTTTAAAGCTAAAATACAACCATGGCATATGCAAATCTATACCAACTATTCTTCCCTTCCCTGTAGAAGTAAAACTTGGCATGATATATACAGAACTGTTTGCTAGTTGTGTCATGTAGTTTACAAGTTGTATATGCTAAAGCCATACAATGTCATAAGAATGCATTGCATATTAACATATACAGAACTGTTTGCTAGTTGTGTCATATAGTTTACAAGTTCTCATTGCACTAATAGGGGATATAAAGTATCGTGGCGTGCCGCCGCCATCGTGGAGTGCATGATTTCAGGCTAATCACTATTAGCAAGAACTATACAGTAAACTGGTTAACAAGAAATATATAATGTATCATGATAAGTCTCTCCCATTTGAAAGGTGAACGGGGTTCCAAGAAATCTCCCCTCCACTTACTGATGTATAACTAGATTAGGCATTCTGAAGTTCAATGCAATGTTGGGTAGCTAGTCAATACACATTGCTAGAAGTACGTACAGTATTTTATGGTTGGAAAAGTTCTGACTTATGATCCAACAATAGGCAGTAAAAAAAGCCAAATTTCCTTCGGAAGAGAAGTAAAAATAAACTTCCAAACAATTTTCTTAACTAACCATTAACATTTCACGGGCAAAAAAGCTTCTTTATGCTGTCCAAAACAGAACATTCAAAATGCACGAAATATTTGAAAGAACGGTAAGCATATTTGGCACGGACTAGTGATCAAAAGAGTACAAAGAACATGTGCACATTAGAACACCTTGTGCATTATATTAATTATAACACTTATCAAGGGCTAAAGTTTTTTTTTTCTGTCATGCTAGTTCTTAAACTACATGTATAGTTCAGTACTCCAAACAAGTTATGTGGTCCTTTTTTAAGACAAGGTCAAGTACACATTCTTAAATACTAGAAGTAAGAAATGTTCTCAAAATCCAACATTTTAACCAAAGGAATTGAAACATGTTGTAAAGCATGTCACCTCTAAAAAAAAGAGCTTGTATAGCCCAATCCTACAAGTAAGACATGGCACAGGAACAATGATGAAACTTGAGATCCTTGAAACATAGGAGTTCTTCGCCATTTCCTTTTCAAAATATCAACAACAAAAAAGTTAGGCCTAAATGCACATTAAAGTAATCTCAAGAGATACGCCAGTACTTAAATACTCAATGATTTGGAAAGGATGGCATTGCCAAATAGCCAATAGCACTGAGGAAGTAAAAAATATTATGCTTATTGAACATCTTATTTAAAGTATAGGATAATAAATAGCTCAATAGATCCTGAAACAAATAAAAGGTTCTAAATCTCGATCATCATTGGCAGATAATCGATCTAATATGATTAGGATCACAATCAATAAAACCATACCTCATGCTGAATTTTTTATAGACACATGAAGAAATTAGAGGTTAAAATGAGCAATACTTAGAGGAAAAACCCACAAAATCAATATAGGAGCCCAAACCTGGACCATTGACCTATGATGCTGAGCTTTCTTGGTCGGGGGCCTGCGCCGCCTGCTGGCGAAGGCCGTCTTGAGGAGGATGCGGCACCGGGGGAGGTGGCGATCGGAGAGGATGGCCTGTCTCCATCGTGACTTCCCATGGGCCATCAGCGCCAGCGTCGAGTCGGCGTCCTGCTTCATGAAGTGGGTACTGGTGGCCGGATGTGGGCTGCGGAACGCAGCGAGGAGGCAACGGTTGTCCTAGGATCTTCCATTTGCTGTGGGCTGCCAGTTTTTCTCCCAGATTTAACAAAAGAGGGAAGGTGCGCATCTCAAATTTTAGGACTGAGAAAGAAAAGAAAAAATTAGGGTTAGATCAATTACCTTCCCAAAGCCTTGAAGTTTTTTCTTTGTTTTTCCCTTCATTGGATTTCAGAAAAAGAAACGAAAGAGAAAAGCTAATATTATGTTTGAGCTTCTCTGGAAGAGGGAAAGAATGAAAAGAAGGGTTCTAATTTTGGCCAAAAAAAAAATTTTGGGGGCAAACAAAATGTAAATCCTGCCAGAATTTTTTTAGCATTCACGGCATACAAGTTGTGTCCTCTTTGATGTTAGACTTAGACGGCACACAATGCATGCCGTGAATATTACGACACGCATATGTATGTAAAGTAAAAATATGACATGGATTATTCACGACATGCTCTAAAATGTGTGCTGTAAAACTATTATATATGGCGTTCATTCTCACACACGCCGTAATTTTAATGCCGTAAAAAGTCTTTTTTCTTGTAGTGCTTACATCTCTAGACTACTATCTATTTACTAACTTAGGATACTAATTTCTAATATAGGATATTAACTCTATATCTAAGCTATCCTAGGATACTAACCAAGATACCATATACTTTATCCCTATTGGTATCCCAATACCCTTACCTTGGTTGGAAGTCCAAAACCTTAGTCTAGGTATAAATAACTTAGTCTCCCAATACCCAAACTATATTTATATAGCATCTATTTATCTATCCCAAGCCATTAGATAACCAAAACCTTAGTATCTAGCCCTAGTATCTAGGTAACCATACCTTATCTTGAAGGTAAACCCAATACCTAGAAGGTAAACCCCCTATTACCTTGTCTTGAAGATAGACTCACTACCTTACCTTGTGATAAGGTAAACCCCTTTACCTTAAAGTAAGGTAAATCACAATATCCTAGGATACCAACATCTAATATCCTAAGATACTACCTATCTACAAACTAACCACTATCTAACTTAACTCTAATCTATACAAGATACAACTTATCTAACTATCTAAGATATTTAACTATTGGGATACTAACTCATCTAATCTTCAACTACACACACACAAACCATGGATAACCAAGATACTAATATCTAACTATAACGTATATGTATATATATATATATATCCATCTCTAACTCTAACCAACTACACCAAAACTGTCATTTCCTAACGACTATAAATGTTAGAAAAATTATTACTAACGGTTTTTTGTCGTTGGTAGTATGGCGTTGGAAATTTTTCTAATGGTAAAAAACTGTTAGAAAAATTAATTTTTTAA
Organism: Iris pallida; assembly: GCA_029216955.1. NCBI lineage: Eukaryota > Viridiplantae > Streptophyta > Magnoliopsida > Asparagales > Iridaceae > Iris > Iris pallida. The sequence goes on along the minus strand of JANAVB010041418.1, from coordinate 2,782,385 downwards.
CCGTAATAAACCGTTGGCAAAATAAATTTCCTAACGGTAATCAACCGTTGGCAAAATAAATTTTCTAATGGTAAAAAACTGTTAGAAAATTTATTTTTCTAACATTTTTTTACCATTAGGAAAGGAAAATGTTCCTAACGGTTATAACCGTTAGGAATGGATAAAAAATATATTAAAAAAAATTGTAGCTCTATTGAGCCTAAGAATCAAATTTAGTTGCTTCATGCACATAAACAAACAAAATTTATATCATATCAAAAATAGAAACAAAATTATGATCAACATTATTCGATTCAAGTAGATCTGACACAATTGTCACTTAGGCAATATTACAATAGTAAGCAAATTTCATTGCTGACTAGCTATAAAAGAGGGACATAACAAGACAAAGAAGATATTGTGTATTCAATTACAAAACTAGACAATCATATAGAAGTTAACTTTGGCTCATGTTCCTTTCTAATCTTTTCAACCTTTGGCACTGACTTCCTCGATCCCACCAACCATGTAAAATGACTGCTCAGAATGGTCATCATACTTCACATTCAAAACACCCTACACCATTACCATAACCATAAATAGTTGGAAATAGTAATAATTTAAATGACATTGCTGATGTATTGAGAGAATAAATCAGTGGCAGGTAACACACTACACCTTTACCATAACCACAAAAATTTAGAAATGGTAATGATACAAATGACATTGTTAATGTGGTGAAGATAGAATAAATCAGAAAGGGTGGTAGGTACAAAATAGAGAAAAAATTGTGTGGTACAAAGAGAGAATAAAAGCACCAGAGGGAGCAAATTTAATTTACCCAACCCAAACTTATATGATGGACTTGTATATTTGGTGAACCAAGGTGCGTACCGCATACTGAAGTTTATACTACTTTCTTTGTACTAATTAGTCCGGTACTGGATAGAAACTTAAGAGGGAGGCCCATCAACTCCTATAAATATGCTCTCCTACCGCATCACTGAAAATATTGCCGTTTAATTGGTCGAGTGTATAAGTAATTTGCCTTTAGTCAACAATAATAAGAAGAATATGTGTGTTACCTACAGCAGTATAATGCTTAAAGTTTAAACACAGTAATAATACTTTTTTATAGAAATAATATATGGAAATAATAAATAGAGGATATAATTGCTCTCTTTAAAAACAAAATTCTTACCTGGAAGCTATTTACACCTACCTGGAAGCAAAATTACAAGGGATATAGACAGGCAAACTACAGAAAAAGCTCAATGCTAAAAAAATTTCAGGTCTATAAGTAGCCAAACAAACCTGTCATGACAACACGGTTGTAGCTTCAAGATGGAAAAATGTAGTTCCAGGTGCGGGATCTGTAAAGTCATTAGCTGGCACATAAGTAGCTTGTATAGAAATCGCAAAAAATGTTACCAATGAAGAGAAGCACATCTTGTCCTTCAGTATCTTTGAAGTGCGTAGCCAGTCAACCAGGACAATCTAGTATGAGCACGAGCAGCAGGAGGTTCAATCATTTGTCCATAAACAAGAACATATTTGCCACTGTGAGATGACATAAATATAAACATGACCCAACTGAAATATAAATATGTCCCAAGTTAAACCAATCCAATATCAAAGGAACATGAGCCAAACATAACTACAAACCTACTTGTGAAGTCCACACCGAGAATATATTCTTAATTGTGGATTACTATTACAAGGTTTACTTGAAAAGGATATATTGCAAGGTTTACTTGAAAAGGATATATTCTTACAGTATTTGCTTGCGCCAAACTATTCATTAACAATTTTCACCCATGTACTGGCCCAACCAACATCAATACTTAATTGTGGATTACTATTGCAAGGTTTTCTTGAAAAGGATATTATCTTCTTATGAATTATGTTTTCGATTAATTTCACATATACTTCATCAGTCAAAAGTAATCGAATAGATGTGAAGTCCACACCAAGAAACAAATTCTTTGTAGATAAAACAATAAAGATAGAAATTTAAGTAAACTACTGTCAAAAGAGTCATGTTCACCTGAAAGGCTTTTGAATCAATCCCAGTTGAAAAAGTTGCCATCACAATCACACATATACCTATGAGGAAGCTATAGAAGAAGAATCCATTACATATTATCATAGGCTTGCATCACAATCAACATTTAAGTTGATATCTCTTTACAATTAATTGTAGAATCAACTCTAATGGATCTATTGTTTTATAAGAACAAAACCACACCTTAAATCTAATCATATTTATCCATATGAAGAACATGTCACTAAAACCACACCATAGATCAACTCTAATAATTGTTGACACTCCATTTGGAAAAAGAAGAACATGTCACTGAAACATAGTTGAACAGGAACATCACATGTTCTACTAAACAACTATAGTGATACTGAGAAAGAAAAGAAAAGAAGCCCTTATAATGAAAAAAATGGAGATGCAGTACAGTGGTTGGATAAAAACATGAAGCTTACTAACTTCCAAGTTGAACAACAACTATATGATAGGCACACTAAATTTGTAGTAAATGATCAAAATGTATAAGGAAATCTTGGAGTTCTACTCATTAATATTGACATAAAATTGTAGAGGGGGATATAGAATAGTCTTACTTTGCATAATACTTTACTGAGTAATGTTCTTTGAAAATGTCCATATCTCGTACCTATATATCGTGTCTGTATCCGTACTCGCGTAACATATATCGAGTGGTTAAGATTTTTGAAGCCTGGAAGTTGCATAACCTATCTATCATGTGTGCTCCAACCCTATATTGCTGGGCAGTTTTAAACTCCAATATACCTTTAACTACATTTCAGAATTTATTTTGTATAGAAAGGGGTAGTTAAATCTCAATTCTTGGAGACTTAATTAGAGAACATGTAAAATAAACAGGCAAGGAGCACAAGATGATGGGGAAAAAAAAGAAAGAAAGAAAGAAATCTGTAAAAGAGGCATAGCAACTATATACATACCCAATTCTGAGTTAATGGTGTAGGATGTCATCTTCAAAAGAGTATTCTATGACCAGTTATATTCGACTTTTTATCAGCTAGCTGATCTTAGTTTTAGTTCCTCCATAGTCGGGAATTGTAAGGCAAAGTGTTTTAGGGCATCTAAATTTACTATACATATTACTTACGAATTTTGTAATTATTTTTAGAAGTAATGACTGCAACCAAATTTTAAGGCTTCAGACTGGTCTGCAACCAATAAAAATGGTATGCCAGCTGAAACCTCATACCTTGCAATAATTGCATTCTCTGCATAATAACCAGGCTTAATAGCTTCTATTTGTTCAATGAGTTAAGAATTGCCATAAGTTTCAAGAGGAACTAAACATTTTATGGAATAAGTTGTATATACGTTGGGCATACAAGACTCATGTAGATAATGTATATAGTGCAACTTTTAAGAGAACCCAAATGCAATAAGTTGTCTGAACTTGCTTACCATACCATTGCGGAATTCTCCAACGACATCAAGCTGTACCCATAGCGCTTTGGATATTAGGAAAACAACAAACATTACAAAAAGGTATAAAGGGTTCCAGCAAATCAGCAAATGAACAACTTTAAGTGAGTTTTTTATATGCATCAGCCAAAAAGGAAGTAATCAGGTCATAAACAGTTGTGAGTTGGATCACAGAAATTGAACATGGATGTGACTGAGCGGCAACAATACCTCAGAAGCACCATAAATTCATTAAAACCAAGAATTTCCATTAAAATCAATGCCCATGGAGGAGGTTATATTGTTATTGCGCCTGTGAGCTTCCTGGAAAAGCAAATGCATATATGACAAGTTACTATCGAAGATAGAAAATGCAAGATATCAACAGGCATCCCACAAAAACTAAAAAAGCCATTCTTATGCTTAAGACCACGGGAGCCATGCCAATATGCCATGCATCATGAACTTTTACATCCACCTTTATTTTTCTTTCAACATAAGTTCAGATGTAACTGGATTTGCGCCTAGACCATTCGAAGAAACATGAAACGATGAAGTAGTTGGTCCCAAAACTATGGAAATGCTTGTATGCTAATTTAATTTCTTATCTTTGAGACGTTGACCAACAAGTAAATGACAGTTCCTCTATCTTTTGACTAAATTAAAAAGGACACTTAAAAGGAATCTAGTTTACTACAGCACAAACAATAGACTCCACTGATCATCTGTCATCCACAAAGGAAACTAAAACACCTTTGCAGATACCAAGTGACAAAGTAATCATATAATTTGACGGTCTAAAACTACTGACTAGTTAAGTAGGCAATTATCAGAAAGAACCAAGTCTAATTAAACACTAAAGAGAGATGCAGGCACATACATGTGTGTAGAGAGAGATCTCAGATTCATAGAGATAGTACAACATTCACATTCTATCCAATAATTAGAAACTTACAGATCAATCTACAAGTTTCTACTAATAGTTAAAAAGGACTAAAAATACCATAGAAATTTAAGAAAATCTCAACTAATACGGATATTCACCTGTGCGGACATTGCTTGCGCCACTGTGTACTCTGATTATGTTTTAAATTGTCTCCACAAAGACTTGCACTGAACTGGGGTGATCAATGTATTGGTAGGAGAAATCTGGTTTACAAAAGAATAAGTAACCTTTATATTCTATCACACTTAACTTCTAGGTAAAAGTAGATGACAATTACAAAATATTACCTCTTCCCATGAACTGGAAACAAGCGGGTCTGTTGCAATATTCCTTTGTACAGCCATACTATCTGCAAGAGCCTGCACTATGAGCATAATCAGATATACTCCTTGTCCAAAAAATAGACAGTTTTCACATAGCAGCAATAAAAACGAGGCTCAAAGAAAATTTCAAATATAAAATAACAAAATAGCACAAAAATATTGGATATACCACAGCCACCGCTGCTACGGCAACGAAACTGTCGAGGCTGGAGAAGTCTGGGGATGTCTCGGAGCCGCTGATGCTATAGCTCCTGCACCTCTTGCTCTGCTCCTCATCGGTGTTCTCCTTCGACATCCTCCTTCCCAAGACCTAAACCTAATCCTTATTTTCATTGAGAAGATGGAACCAAGGAGCGACTGTATGAGAAAGAAAAGAAAAAATGAAAGAAGAAGAAGGGGAGGAGAGAACGAGAGATTACCAGTCGAGCAGACCAGTCGCCATTTGCCATAGATGTAGAGACGAGAGGAGGAGAGGACGAAAATAAGAGAGAGATTTAGGGCTCGGGAATTGGAAATGAAAAGTTTCAAACCCATAAGACTGATAACGCTTCTTGTAGCACGTGAAAAGCATGTGATGCATTTTTTATTTTAGTTTTAACTTTATTAAATTTTCTAACGGTTTTGAGTGTCACAAATAATTAATATACGTTACTAATATAATATTTCTTTTTTTCTATTTTTACTAACACTTTTCTTATTTAGTAATGGTTTTTAACTGTTAGTAATAAGTAACAGTAAAAAACTGTTAGTAATTAAAAGAACTGTGTTAGAAAATCCCTATTTTGGTGTAGTACACAACTAACTATCTAACTTATACAAGATACCACTATCTAAATTCTAAGATACCTCTAACCTCTACATAGATTCTAACATAACCACTAACATATCCATACATATAACATCTAAATCCCTCTCCACCCCAACACTAACACACATAAACATATATACCAAATCTACCCCCTTTTCTCTAACACACCCACACATTTATATACAAACACACTACCACTCAACCAGAACAAAAATCACTCAACAAGCCACACTAGCCTCAAGTTAAATAGGATGGCATGATCCTCCCAACTCTCTCACCTTCACAACGTACATACTACACTACCATCTATACAACATCAAGCACACGCTAGCACATATCCTCTATCAATCTCACTTCTCTCTATTAACCACACACATCCTTATCTCATTCAAACACACACTATACTAACATATATTACCTACAATAATATATATATATATGTACTATATCATACATATTCTTGACAACCTATGATACCTACATTCACTTGATATCCATACTACATAGGCTCACAGGATACACAAAATGTCCATGTCATATAGTCAGTTTTCTACTTAAAACCAATACTGTACCTATTAGACCTATTTACTGAATTCTAGGATTAAAGTATGCCATAGCCCTTCGTATTAGCTTTCTGAAACCTCAAACGGATCGTATTTTTATGTCCAGAAGCTCTCGAAATCGCAAAAACACCGAAACTCGTTCGTCTTTTGGACAGCTGACACAGTTTTACAGAAAGTTCTAGAACGATTTTGGCCTATTAATATATATATTTGGAAAGCTAACTTTGATATGGTTCTTTTAAAAAAAAGAAAGTTTAATCGGAGTCTTGAGCTAGGGGTTATGGCATTTCTAAGTTGCTCTGGCTACTAAAAATGTGGATAAAAATTATGACGAATTTGGGTTGTTTTGGACAAAAGAAACACAGACTAACTATATTATCTAGGATACTAACTAGATTATCTAACTCACTAACTTAACACTAACACACCCATACTCTATCGCATACACACAAGACACATATCAATATACATATATATATATATATATATATATATATATATATATATATATATATATTTACATATATATATATATATATATATACAAAAAATCCTAAATCAGTCCACATCCATAAATATAACAATATTTAATATTTTTACATAAAATAGGGCTTGTAGGCCATAATACATAGATTCAAACATTGGTAACCAAATGAGAACAAACTTAAACATCCTAACCATGGTTAATCTACTCTCTAACACATAAAAATCTGAAATTAGAAGACAAATAAGCCTATAGGAAAAAAAATACAAACACATGGTGTGCCCCCTTTGGAATCTCTCTATAGGGGACACCAAACCTATCCTAAATTTCTAAAAAGGATACAAAAGAGCCTCTAAAATATTCCTAATGGTGGTTCATGCATGGGGGTGGTTCCTATGGGTTCAAAACTAACAAATATGTAAGAAAAAGATGAAATAGAGAAGGTTTAGAGAGAGAAAGATACCTATTAGGAGTTTATTCCCAATGAACAATCCAAAGGACACAAATCCGACACGGACACTTCTAGCAAATGGACACCCCTCCTTGCTTTTGGCTCCACAATCCTTGTAGCTACCTCTCCTTGCAAGAATGAGATAATTTGGTAGAGAGAAGAAAAGATTTGAGAGATGAATCAATGGAATTTGCTTTCAAGATTGGGAAGAACACTAAAATGGGAATAGAGGCTACTTTACAAATGAAAAGGAGATGGAACCCTCTCTTGGCTGCCATAAGGGTTAGGTTTAGGCTAATGGAAAATGTCTAATATGCCCCTAATAGGTCCCCTCTCGAAGATAACGCCCGACGCCATTCAACAGTTAGATGATATAGCGCGCATGCAACTAATCTCGAAGAACGTGCACACGACACTACACACGACCACGTGTATGTCTCTCACGTAATGCCATAAGTCCCATGCAGTTAAGCTAACCGTTCGCGCGAAGGGTGATGGTGCACCAATTGTTGTCTGCGCCAATCAGAATAACTGGCTGACAGTTATTGTCACGACCCGCACCCGCTATTTCGGACGCGAGCTCATGAGCAAGCCAGCTATGCATCAAGCGAACTCCAGTTCGACTCGAATACGTAAACGCTGTCAAGGCTATAGTATACTGCCAAAACATGGCAAACAAATCTATATCTCAATCTACAATAAGAATAATAAACATGAATGAATACTGTGGGTCGTGGTCTGCAGCCCACTAGCATAAATGTCCGATAAGACTCTAAAGAAAATAACAAGAGTCTAAAACTGAATCAAGAAACAGGATATCTCATGATAAGGTATAAAAGCACGAGCGGATAATAAACACGATAACGATACCTGAATCCCGCAAGAATCGCAAATCCTCCGCCATCCAGAACTACTACCTAACTCCATACCATCGCTAAACCTGAAGAGATCATCAGGTCCTCAGGGGACATAGCAAGATACATAAAAACACGCCTATCTAGCAGTTTATCATGCAATAAGAAAATACAAGAATTAAATAGGAAAGACCAATCAGAACGAAAATACGACTATACACGACTGGAAGAACCACTATGCCTAAGCGAACTGCTGGAGAAGAACAAGGGAACACGATACCACGATGTCAACGGATAACCAAATCGAATACTCAAACCCTTGTCCCCAGTGTGGACTCGCAGGTTTGAACAACTACTAGCCCGCGTCCCTAGTGTGGACTCGCAGGCTAGCATCACCCTCGTCCCTAATGTGGACTCGCAGGTGTGAACCATATACTACTAACCCTCGTCCCTGGTATGGACTCGCAGGCTAGCATCACCCTCGTCCCTAATGTAAACTCACAGGTGTGAACCATATACTACTAACCCTCGTCCCTGGTGTGGACTCGCAGGTTAGCTTAACTACTAACCTTCGCCCCTGATATGGACTCGCATGTTAGCTTAACTACTAACCCTCGCCCCTAATCTGGACTCGCAGGTTAGCTTCAAGATTTCAAGACAAGGAGGTAAAGCACTTCTGTTATGACTTATTCATCCTATGACATGATGTGACTCAGTCTAAGTACAAGTGATGACACGACACGACCCATTCACGATACACGAGAAAACCAATCCAGTATGAACTACAGAATTAATAAGAACTATATATACAAATATTTAATATGAACTACAAGGATAACAATAA
>JANAVB010041418.1:2606161-2768661 GCA_029216955.1 Iris pallida | reverse complement strand
TTTGCACGCAGATCCAATAACAATGTAGTCCACTCCTAAAACATAACGTCCGAATCATCACAACTGTCTCCGAAAGCTGAAACAGACAGTGCCAACAGTCTCAGAATAGTCAAATTAGCTAGGATTGCTTGTCCTTAAGTCCAATTCTGGATACAGGGATAAAACGGTACTTTTGGGCAAAAATGATGTCCGCCATTGGACCCGCTTTGCACCAAAAAATGTGCCAAAGTCTAAGGTCTCTAAAGTCGTCAAACTACAAGTCTACGGATTTGGTTTTTCGGTACGAACCCAACGGTGTGTCCAATTTTGGATTCCGATGGGCCGTGCACAAAATCGCCCGTTGAGTCGGACCGTAGGGCCCGCAAAACGGCGGTCCAATCAACTGTCTCAGAATCGGACCAAACTTGGCAAGCAGGACCAAAAAAATGACACGGTTCTGTTGGCACAAGTTTTGTCTCGACCTGATGAGCGTACACAAAGTAATTAAGAAACTTGCACAGAGGCCGATACGGTGACTTTCGAACGGATACACATCAAATTTGTCGCGCACATGTGACCAATTTGAATTCTGCCAAAGCCCACACGACCACGAAGCCGTTACACACCTTTCGATGCCTTCGGTTTGCGACTACATCGCCCGGATTGGCGGGACGCACGTCGTGTTGATGAATTTTAAAGTTTTCGAAAACAGTTTAATAGGTTTTTTCTTGATTTTGGCGATTCGATTTCTCGACGCACAATCAATGAAATTCAGATTTACAAAAAGGATTTTGAAGCTCTATAGGTTGTCTTCCAGATTGTCTAATAGGGTTTTGAAAACTCTCAAAAGCTGGACAGTTATAGCCCTTCCAAATTGGTATTGTGACTGGATTCGTATTCCGTTTCTGAACAAATTTTTCGGTGACTTTAGGTTGATTTCTCCTAGGATTTTACTACGATCTATACTAATCTAGTTAATAGGATATAAAGTCGGTTGGATTGGGAGCATAACAGAAAAGACGGTTTGTGAATTGGTCGATCACGTGTCGCGATATCGTGCGACGAAGTTGGCTTTATGCAACGCGCACTGCTGCTGTCAAGTGCTACTGTTTCCTGTTGTGTGCGTGTCCGACGGCGGCCGACGGCCCGCACGACGGTTCAGGTGCGCGCACCGTCGTCAGGGCTAGTGGAGTACAATGGTGGTGGCGGTGATCATTTTTGCTAGGGTTTTTGAGGGGTTTTCCTTCGCTTTCGTCGATATATATACATTGGTATATATATATATATATAGCTGTGCTGACCCGAACATGGGTGGGTTGCTTGGGGCTCGTGGGCTTTTTCTCCTATAGGTTGGGTTGGGACCCAGGAACAGCTGGGCCGGGCTTGCTCCTGTGGGTTGGGTTGCTTTTCTATGTTTGTTTTCCTTTTTATTTCTTTTAGCAATTATTATTATTATTATTATTATTATTATTATTATTATTATTATATATATATATATATACACACACACACACACACATATATGTATACATACATATATATATTTATATATATATATTTATATATATATATATATATATATATATATATATATATATATACACGTATACATATATTTGTACACATATACCCATATATTTATATATACACATATATGTATATAATTATATAACTCTCTCTCTCTCTCTCTCTCTATATATATATATATATATATATATATATATATATATATATCACATTTATCGGACAAAATAATATAACCAATAAAATAATAGTATTAAATAACAATCCCAATAAAATAATAATAATAAAATAATAATAACAATAACAAAATTTAATAAACCAATAATGGTGTATATATCATTAGACATCCATACAGTCTAATACCACATTGTACAAAGATAGCTAAGAGAATTATATATTATATTTAATACCCAAATAACATAAAGTACTTCCGGTATTATAAAATAAGCTATAATTATATATACACATCTATATATCTGCATGGACATCGTTGGTCGTACTACATGACTACATGGGCTTGGCTTGGCCCAGTTCGGTCTCACCGAGTCTCCTAAAAAAAGTCGTAATTATAAAAACTAATTTAAATCATTTAATGGGTGTCAAATCGCAACTTGGCCTGGTTTTCCTAGTTAGAACATCACTATGGCTCGGCCTTCCCTGGCATGGCTAATACACTAGTTAAGGCACGCCACTACACTATACGTGCCATGATTTCTAGTCGTCTGCTGTCTCAAAACTCAACCATGGCTAAAGTCATCTACCGTAATAATTTAAATCAAATAAAAAAAAATATTTCAAAAAATTTTGGGAAGAGGAGTTACAAATCTACCCACCTTAAAAATAAATTTCGTCCTCGAAATTCTAATTCATGACTATGTCTTAAAATCGAAGTCTACTATTACCTTAATCTCCTCAAATTTAATTTCTCAAAAAATATTTCTATAACCTTCTCTAGCCATTTGGTATTTACGAAATCTCGAGGACTTCTACCCACCTTTGGTCACACTACTCCTCAAAATTGTGGTCCCTAAAACCCTATAATCTTCTAACTAGTGGCTAATAATTCCTGCCAAAAATATCTAGGACATATGATATATTTAATCCACCATATATATATATATATATATATATATATATATATATATATATATATATCAAACAACCAAACATTAAAAAAATCAAGCAATATTATACTATAACTTAAGAATTTCTGATAAATTCTAGACAGCACTATCATTCGTCACCCCGAAATAGGAAGGGACGAGAATCAATGGTATGGAAAGCAAGTAAGTATAATCGAGAGCAAATATGGAGTTTTCAAGAACGTAGAGAATTTCTTGGAGAATTTTCAAGGCAGTGTGGATTGATATTTCTAAGGGTTTAGTCAGTTACGCAGGCTCGTACCAGTACAGTTATAAAACCGGTACGATATGCTCTGACCTGCATGGACCACCAAAAAAACTTGTCACGACCCGTACCCACTTTTTCGGATGCGAGCTCGTGAGCAAGCCAGCTACGCATCAAGCAAACTCCAGTCCGACTCGAATAAACGCTGTCAAGGCTATGGTATACTGCCAAAACATGGCAAACAAATCTATATCTCAATCCACAATAAGAATAATAAACATGAATAAACACTATGGGTCGTGGTCTGCAGTCCACTAGCATTAATGTCCCATAAGACTCTAAAGGAAACAACAAGAGTCTAAAACTGAATCAAGAAACAGGATATCTCATGATAAGGTATAAAAGCACGAGCGGATAATAAACATAATAAGGATACCTGTATCCCGCATGAACCACAAATCCTCCGCCATCCAGAACAACTACCTAACTCCATGCAATCGCTAAACCTGAAGAGATCATCAGGTCCTCAGGGGACATAGTAAGATACATAAAAACATGCATATCTAGCAGTTTATCATGCAATAAGAAAATACAAGAATTAAACGGGAAAGACCAATCAGTACGAAAATACGACTATATACGACTGGAAGAACCACTACGCCTAAGCGAATTGCTAGAGAAGAACAAGGGAACATGATATCACGATGTCAATGGATTGTCACGCCCCGATCCAGGAAATCGCTCGTCCTCGCTAGATTTAACCCGAATCATCATCCTCACTGGGGCGTGATGTCGCACGAGCCTGGAGTTGCGCTCGTGTAAGACAAGATAACATGTTCACATAGAACTATCTCAATTTGATAACATAAGCAGCAGAAGGAAAACAAAGTATAACACAAGAATCTCTTTTATTCATAATGACCTGAAGGTTACAAAGGCTCTGAATAGCCCAATATAAGATGCCAATTGGCTACAACGCTCATGATCTCTCTAGCTCACAAGGGATTACATTATTCCATACATTATGCCTCTTTATAGCCACCAAGTAGTCTTCGGCCGAACATCTCTGTGTCGCAAGTTCGAACGCATATGCGGTAGCTCCTCTTGAACGCCAAGGACTCCATGCCTCGGCACGTCCAAGCCAAGCTCCGCCCCGAGCCGATCATAACCTGAGCCTGCACATAAACTAGTGGGGGATTAGTGCTTTCGTCTTCGCTTCGCACTGATCAAGACCCGCTCGCACCCAAACCAAACACTAAATACATTTAGTGAACATGCATCTTAATTGTGGTCTTTCTATTTAGCCTTAGGATTGGTTTCATAGCATATTCAACGTATAGCAACATATCGTAAATGTATTCCACACTGTGTTCCTGCAGCAGATACAGTTAGACATAATCTGAAACATAAACATAGTGTTCGTGCTCATCTCCGTCCCATATTGCCTAACCTGCACGGGTTAGAACTTAACATAAGCAATCATACGATTCTCGCAACCAACCAATCATAAACATAAACATATGCATAATAGGTGGTAGGCCCTGCGCCTGCACCCAGCTCTCATCTCAACCCACCGGCCCTAACTATATGAAGGTCACGGTGTTTCACACCGTAATGGACTTGGCATCTCTTATGTGTAAGCCTACAATCACTTCAATACGGGTTGCTAGCCCGGTATCCGAAGGATCCCAAACTTACGGATATCATAGCTTATCACAGCACTGGACGGTCGCAATTCGTCCGAATGTTGTGCACCATAAATACCTCACATAATTCCCTCCTAGGCCGAACGGTCCCGGCGCCCCGACGTAACCGTTCGAGGGAAGCCGTACCCGTGCATGGGCCATCCGAGTCCATTGACCATGCAATACGTTCCATATCATATAATCCATAGCATACCAACCGATCTCGTATTCCATAAACATAGTCTCACACATAACGGTTTCCCGTGCCATAAACATAATCCACCATTCATATGGAGAGCTCCGTCGGCGTTATGCCCCAACACATCCATATTGATGCACGACGCCCAACGGCTTAGTCATCTCATACTCGTATTCACGCGTCCCGTACATAATGTTATTCGTATAGCCTACCTCCGTATTTACTTAGTCATTTCGTAGCTTAAGTGCACAAAGGCACGCTCAGCACCATAATCAATATTCTACGCCTAGAGTTCAATATTTTCGGAGCCGTGTACATGATGCACATCTCATTATCATCTTTCAATGTTCTACCATCATTGCCCTACTGCGACTCGTGCACTCGATGCACGTCGCTTCAATTGTTCGATTGTTTAATGTTCTATCTTAGTGTTCGACACATACTTTGGCACTTACTCGCCGAGCCACGCTCGCTAACTCAATAACATATTACGCATACCATAACATATTTTATTAGACGTGAAGGAATAGGGAGAGAGAGTCAAGAACCCGCCCACCTTAAGCCGATACGCCAATTGAAGCGCCTCGCATCCATAACTCGATCGCATAGCTAACTCCCGGACTTAGCCATTCCTTTGAACTACTCGGTTGATTTGGCCTATCGCGCCCATGCCACAATCCGTTGCAAGGCCACGATTTGGTTTTGCGGACACTTCATTGCATAAGGCAAAATGCCGACCTCTTATCGTCCAGCGTAAAAGCATAGCCTGCACTCCAGATCAACTAAAATCAGCACTTGCTCGACGGGACTTATCCTTTGCATCGATTCGATTCATAGATTCCAACTGACTCAAAGCTTACCTTTGGCCAACGCAACACTTGCATCGATTCGCATCGATACTTCATCGGGTCAACGCAACTCTTCGAGTCAACGACTCATCGTAATGCACCGATGCGGAGCGGGGCATTACATAATATACCACTCAAAATCAGGTTCGTCCTCGAACCGAAACCAACACTTAAATCCAAGTGTCTCGCCAGATCGTTTCATGATCTCGTGCTACTATCGTTGGAATCATACAATTCAGTCTGGATCATACACATATTTTAGGCATCCCACCAATATATGCATTTCAGCCAAGCTCAGTTGTAGGATATCGAGACAACTAACAAGCTCAACTTAAATCTTCAAGCCTCAGTCAGTCCGTACTCGACTTAGTCATATCTTAGCGCCTATTCCCAATCTCGTATACATCATCCCATAGCATGCGATCATCTTCCAACATCTTGCACATAAATTAATTCAAATTCGTACTTCGATCTCATAAGTTCTCGCCGGCCACCTAACGTATGCATTGCATAAGTCATTGCACATCCGATCGCAACAAGCTCCCGCAATGCCTACTCGCCCAACCGTTTCCTATCTCTCGCATAACCCAAGTCTTTCATCCAATCATTCATAACATTTAGCCTTAACAACATGGACTATGTCAACATGTCACAAATTCCTTTGTTTACAATCCGTACTAAGTCTCGCACGCAACTATCCATACATGATCCACATTCTCGCTCTATCTACGCATTGCGTCTGGGGCTACCCCCGCTAGGTAACTTATCCAGACATTATGCTCGCGCTCTTCCGACACAAGAGGTCAACTTCAGTCTACGATCCTCAAAGGCAACAATCTTTTTGACCCAAGGTCTCTTACGATACGCCCATCTCCTATTCTCGACCGAGTACAATCCTTTACTCAATTCTGAATCAATTCCGACTAGTTCATTTCGTAACATAGATGGCGCTCTCAACACACATAGCCTAACCGTTACTCAACCCGATCAACGCTATAACTCTTAGGGTCGTTCTACTATCCGTCGCTCTCGTACATTGCAAAATTCTTGCAATCGCCTTACGGCATTACTATACTAGGCACGTTCCTCAACATCTACTCGATCGTCGACTAGCCCAGTCTACCCACGTATCCATTCGATCGATCATAAACTTTATAACCATATCAATCTAGTCGAAGGCTACTCGCTAACTTCTGAAACACGATACTCACTCGCTTAGACTTATCCTCAACATGCACTACCTTATTCTTTATCCTTCTTACGCGAATTCTTTAGGGTCATCCTATGGGACTTCAATATTCATTTGATTTGGCGGTCAAGTCTTCTATGGTCATCTGCCCCGAAACTACGCTCGATAATTGAAGATCATCAACGAGGGACAGTTACAATGAACCATGCTATGTCCTATCGCAGAGCCAAATCAATTCCCGACAATTCCTATGCGACTTTACCCAATCCGACATACCAATCCATAGTTTATCTACCCCTGCGCAACCGATGCGTCGTTGCTACTCGAATCACTTATGCACTACCGTTAACAATATCGCAACCGAGAAATATTTGTTCGCCTCCGTACGAGTCTATCCATTTACGGCCAATATCTGACACACTTCTAGGCTTATCGCACAATCCTCAATTCCACCTTCGCATCAAACCACGAGCCCATATCAAATTTGCCACGCCTCGCAAGTTCGATCATCCCCGCTGGATGAATCACCATACCAGCGCTCATGCGGAATAATCGTTCTAATTTGACGTGATGCATGTGCGAGGCTGGTGTTGCACTCGCTCAAGACAAGAATGTCAGCATAGTGGTGATCCGCGAAGCAATCCAAACACTTTCGTTTTCATCCAAGCAATATTCATCCACTCTCAAATTCTCCGAAGCGTTTCTACCGTTATCATCCAAACTGCCATCAACTTAACTTGCATCTTATTCATCCAACAACAATGCTCAACGTAATTTTTGTTCATTCGATCAGAGTATCCCCGAGTTATTTTATATCGTCTTTGATACGCCTCAATACCATCGTCGATATGCATAATTTGAACATCTTCCTTTCTCATAAGCTCAAACTCGTTTCAATTATTGCCATTATCCGAACTCGAATACGAATCAAGTTTACACACATCAAGATATATTCCGTTATGACTAACTACCATCATCGAGACACGATTTTTATCCCATATATCCATTCTCATATTCCTAACTCGAACTTCCAAATCGTGCTACCGATTCCTCGCACTAACTCAAATTTGTTCGAACGATTCCTTCGTACATACTCAACACTTTCCGAACAAGCTTCCGTACTAACTCAACGTACATTCGACCGGGTCGACTATTTCCTCGACATAACATTCCGTCGCTATGCTCAGCCTATCATTCGACTTATACTTAATGAATTCTCGTTCGATGTATCATCCATAGATGCAACTTCTCACATAATCATTCAACTAAATTCGCCGAAGCATACTTGTATCGACTCCTCTCAAATCATTCCCACTCAAGTATCGTTACTACTTCGTCCATTGAGGACAAACATATCATAACAACATAATCGTCTCGACGTAACCTATCACAAGTCACCAACCGACTTAACATAGATATCGCTAAGTGGTATTCCATATACCACTCAGGATCGAGCCCATCGTTATCGACACAATACTTCGCTATACTTGCTCACATAATTGGTATTGCATATACCACTCAAAATCGAGTCATTACTTGACATCACACTTTGCATAGGTCCGACTTCTATCTCAACTTAACCGTCCCGTATGGCGATCCTTCCGATCCCAGCTCTAACTTTAGCTCAAGTTTGACATACATTCAATATAACCGTACCATGGTGATCATTTCGATCACACCCGCAACATTTGCTTATTCAAAGCTCAACGCGATATACGGCCAACATAAGCGTTCGCCTACACAACTCGACTTAGCGACCAACTCAACTCGTTCAATCGCATCCGCGATCTTCGAATCCCGCTCGTTGCAGCTCGTGCAAAAAACTTAGTCTAGATACTTAAGGTCTTTACTCAATCTCGCACAATATATCGCTATCCATTCGCATAGCCATACTACGCACATCATACCGTATCGACTCGTTGCACTGATGCAACGAATGATTTACGACATGTTGCACTCCGTGCAACCAACAACACATAACCATTCGCGTAGCCATATAATACGTATCGTCTCACATATCGATCCTTTGTACTTCGTGCAACCAACAACACATATCTTCTCGCACCCCGTGCGACCGCCAACACATAACTCCTCGCACTATGTGCGACCAACAACACATAACTCCTCGCACTGCGTGCGACCGACAACACATATATCATTGCACTTCATGTAACCAACATCACCATATTCGTTGCACTTCGTACAATCAACATCCCATAACCTGTTGCACTTCGTGCAACCAACACTCTCCGATGGCACCCGGAGATCACGTAATAGTCACGACATACTTGTGGCAGACGTGTGCAACTTAATATAGACTTATTGTATGAAACATCCAATGTAGCGTCGAGCAGATCTATGAGCCATGCGGTTGCGAAAACGACTCAGAGTCAACTGAATTCGATAGCGAAGCAACTGAAGGTCAAAGAGATTCACGCACGGTCCAAAGGATGGAACCGCTCTGATACCAACTTGTCACGCCCCGATCCGGGAAATCGCTCGTCCTCGCTAGATTTAACCCGAATCATCGTCCTCGCTGGGGCGTGATGCCGCATGAACCTGGAGTTGCGCTCGTGCAAGGCAAGATAACATGTTCACATAGAACTATCTCAATTTGATAACATAAGCAGCGGAAGGAAAACAAAGTATAACACAAGCATCTCTTTTATTCATAATGAACTGAAGGTTACAAAGGCTCTGAATAGCCCAACATAAGATGCCAATTGGCTACAACGCTCATGATCTCTCTAGCTCACATAGGATTAGATTGTTCCATACATTATGCCTCTTTATAGCCACCAAGTAGTCTTCGGCCGAACATCTCCATATCGCAAGTCCGAACGCATATGCGGTAGCTCCTCTTGAACGCCAAGGACTCCATGCCTCGGCACGTCCAAGCCAAGCTCCGCCCCGAGCCGATCATAACCTGAGCCTGCACATAAACTAGTGGGGGATTAGTGCTTTCGTCCTCGCTTCGTACTGATCAAGACCCGCTCGCACCCAAACCAAACACTAAATACATTTAGTGAACATGCATCTTAATTGTGGTCTTTCTCTTTAGCCTCAGGATCGGTTTCATAGCATATTCAACGTATAGCAACATATCGTAAATGTATTCCATACCGTGTTCCTGCAGCAGATACAGTTAGACATAATCTGAAACGTAAACATAGTGTTCGTGCTCATCTCCGTCCCATATTGCCTAACCTGCACGGGTTAGAACTTAACATAAGCAATCATACGATTCTCGCAACCAACCAATCATAAACGTAAACATATGCATAATGGGTGGCAGGCCCTGCGCCTACACCCAGCTCTCATCTCAGCCTACCGGCCCTAACTATATGAAGGTCACGGTATTTCGTACCGTAATGGACTTGGCATCTCTTATGTGTAAGCCTACAATCGCTTCAATACGGGTTGCTAGCCCGGTATCCGAAGGATCCCAAACTTACGGATATCATAGCTTATCACAGCACTGGACGGTCGCAATCTGTCTGAATATTGTGCACCATAAATACCACACATAATTCCCTTCTAGGCCGAATGGTCCCGGCGCCCCGACGTAACCGTTCGAGGGAAGCCGTACCCGTGTACGGGCCATCCGAGTCCATTGACCATGTAATACGTTCCATATCATACAATCCATAGCATACCAACCGATCTCGTATTCCATAAATATAGTCTCGCACATAAACGGTTTCCTGTGCCATAAACATAATCCACCATTCATATGGGGAGCTCCGTCGACGTTATGCCCCAACACATCCATATTGATGCACGACGCCCAACGGTTTTGTCATCTCATACTCGTATTCACGCGTCCCGTACATAATGTTATTCGCATAGCCTATCTCCATATTTACTTAGTCATTTCGTAGCTTAAGTGCACAAAGGCACGCTCAGCACCATAATCAATGTTCTACGCCTAGAGTTCAATATTCTCGGAGCCGTGCACATGATGCACATCTCATTATCATCTTTCAATGTTCTACCATCATTGCCCTACTGCGACTCGTGCACTCGATGCACGTCGCTTCAATTGTTCGATTGTTCAATGTTCTATCTTAGTGTTCGACACATACTTAGGCACTTACTCGCCGAGCCACGCTCGCTAACTCAATAATATATTACGCATACCATAACATATTTTATTAGACGTAAAGGAATAGGGAGAGAGAGAGTCAAGAACCCGCCCACCTTAAGCCGATACGCCAATTGAAGCGCCTCGCTTCCATAACTCGATCGCATAGCTAACTCCCGGACTTAGCCATTCCTTTGAACTACTCAGTTGATTTGGCCTATCGCGTCCATGCCACAATCCGTTGCAAGACCACGATTTGGTTTTGCGGACACTTTATTGCATAAGGCAACATGCCGACCTCTTATCGTCCAGCGTAAAAGCATAGCCTGCACACCAGATCAACTAAAATCAGCACTTGCTCGACGGGACTTATCCTTTGCATCGATTCGATTCATAGATTCCAACCGACTCAAAGCTTACCTTTGGCCAACGCAACACTTGCATCGATTCGCATCGATACTTCATCGGGTCTACGCAACTCTTCGAATCAACGACTCATCGTAATGCACCGATGCGGAGCGGGGCATTACACGAATAACCAAATCGAATACTCAAACCCTCGTCCCGAGTGTGGACTCGCAGGTTTGAACAACTACTAGCCCTCGTCCCTAGTGTGGACTCGCAGGCTAGTATCACCCTCGTCCCTAATATGGACTCGCAGGTGTGAACCATATACTCCTAACCCTCGTCCCTGGTGTGGACTCGCAGGCTAGCATCACCCTCGTCCCTAATGTGGACTCGCAGGTGTGAACCATATACTACTAACCCTCGTCCCTGGTGTGGACTTGTAGGTTAGCTTAACTACTAACCCTCGTCCCTGATGTGGACTCGCAGGTTAGCTTAACTACTAACCCTCGCCCCTGATGTGGACTCGCAGGTTAGCTTCAAGATTTCAAGACAAGGAGGTAAAGCAGTTCCGTTATGACTTATTCATCCTATGACACGATACGACTCAGTCCAAGTACAAGTAATGACACGACATGACCCAATCACGATATACGAGAAAACCAATCCAGTATGAACTACAGAATTAACGAGAGCTATATATACAAATATTTAATATGAACTACAAGGATAACTATAAATAAGAACTATACATACCATTATCCAATATGAACTGCAAGGATAACTATAAACAAGGCCTAAATATATATACTAACAAGCACGATATACAAATCACATGTCAATAATCAACTAGTAAAACTATATAGTAATAGAAATATGCATGTAAATAAACGGTAGAGGGAGGCAAGGTATCTTGCCTGGAGTTTGCACGCAGATCCAATAACAATCTAGACCACTGCTAAGCCATAACGTCCAAATCATCACAACTGTCTCCAAAAGCTGAAACAGACAGTGCCAACAGTCTCAGAATAGTCAAATTAGCTAGGACTGCCTGTCCTTATGTCCAATTCTAGATACAGGGGCAAAATGGTAATTTTGGGCAAAAACGATGTCCGCCGTTGGACCCGCTTTGCACCAAAAAATGTGCCAAAGTCTAAGGTCTCTAAGTCGTCAAACTACATGTCTACGGATTCGATTTTTTGATACAAACCCAACGGTATGTCCAATTTTGGATTCCGATGGACCGTGCACAAAATCGCCCGTTGAGTCGGACCGTAGGGCCCGCGAAACGGCGGTCCAATTAACTGTCTCAGAATCGGACCAAACTTGGCATGCAGGACCAAAAAAATGATACGGTTCTGTTGGCTAAAGTTTCATCTCAATCTGATGAGCGTGCACAAAGTAATTAAGAAACTTGCACAGAGGCCGATACGGTGACTTTCGACGGATACGCATCAAATTCGTCGTGCACACGTGACCAATTTGAATTCCGCCAAAGCCCACACGACCACGAAGCCGTTACACACCTTTTGATGCCTTCGGTTCGCGACCACATCGCCCGGATTGGCGGGACGCACGTCGTGTGGATGAATTTTAAAGTTTTCGAAAATAATTTAATAAGTTTTTTCTTGATTTTGGCGATTCGATTTCTCGACGCATAAACAATGAAATTCATATTTACAAAAACGATTTCGAAGCTCTATAGGTTGTCTTCCAGATTGTCAAATAGGGTTTTGAAAACTCTCAAAAGCTGGACAGTTATAGCCCTTCCAAATTGGTGTTGGGACTGGATTCGTATTCCATTTCTAAACAGATTTTTCGGTGACTTTAGGTTGATTTCTCCTAGGATTTTACTACGATCTATACTAATCTAGTTAATCAGATATAAATTCGGTTGGATTGGGAGTATACCAGAAAAGACGGTTTGTGAATTGGTCGATCGCGTGTCGCGATATCGCGCGACGGAGTTGGCTTCATGCAACGCGCACTGCTGCTGTCAAGTACTACTATTTCCTGTTGTGCGCGTGTCCGCCGGCGGCCGACGGCCCGTGCGGCCGTGCACGGCGGTTCAGGTGCGCGCACCGCCGTCAGGGCTGGTGGAGTACAATGGTGGTGGCGGTGATCGTTTTTGCTAGGGTTTTTGAGGGGTTTTCCTTCGCTTCCGTCGATATATATACATTGGTATATATATATAGCCGTGCTGACCCGAACAGGGGTGGGTTGCTTGGGGTTCGTGGGCTTTTGCTCCTATGGGTTGGGTTGGGACCCAGGAACAGCTTGGCCGGGCTTGCTCCTGTGGGCTGGGTTGCTTTTCTTTGTTTGTTTTCCTTTTTATTTCTTTTAGCAATTATTATATATATATATATATATATATATATATATATATATATATATATATATATATATATATATATATTTTATATATATATATATATAATATATATATATATATATACACACACACATATATGTATACTTACATATATATATTTATATATATACACAATACACATATATTTGTACACATATACCCATATATTTATATTTTTTTTTTTTAAATATACCCATATATGTATATATTTATAAATATACCCATATATTTATATATACACATATATGTATATAATTATATAACTCTACATATATATATATATATATATATATATATATATATATATATATATATATATATATATATATATATATATATATATATATATATATATATATATATATATATATATATATCATATTTATCGGACAAAATAATATAACCAATAAAATAATAGTATTAAATAACAATCCCAATAAAATAATAATAATAATAATAATAATAATAATAATAATAATAATAATAATAATAACAACAAAATTTAATAAACCAATAATGGTGTATATATCATTAGACATCCAAATATAGTCTAATACCACATTGTACAAAGGTAGCTAAGAGAATTATATATTATATTTAATACCCAAATAACATAAAATACTTCATGTATTATAAAATAAGCTATAATTATATATACACATCTATATATCTGCATGGACATCGTTGGTCGTACTGCATGACTACATGGGCTTGGCTTGGCAAAGTTCGGGCCAGTTCGGACCGAGTCTCCTAAAAAAAGTCGTAATTATAAAAACTAATTTAAATCATTTAATGGGTGTCAAGTCGCAACTTGGCCTGGTTTTCTTAGTTAGAACATCACTATGGCTCGGCCTTCCCTGGCATGGCTAATACAATAGTCAAGGCACGCCACTGCCCTATACGTGCCATGATTCCTAGTCGTCTGGTGTCTCAAAACTCAACCATGGCTAAAGTCATCTACCATAATAATTAACTAATTAATTATTTATATAAAAAAATGAATTTAAAAATAACCATTTAAATCTAATAAATAAATAAATAAAATATTTCAAAAAAATTCGGGAGGAGGAGTTACAAATCTACCCACCTTAAAAATAAATTTCGTCCTCGAAATTCTAATTCATGACTATGTCTTAAAATCGACGTCTACTATTACCTTAATCTCCTCAAATTTAATTTCTCAAAAAATATTTCTATAACCTTCTCTAGCCATTTGGTATTTACGAAATCTCGAGGACTTCTACCCACCTTTGGTCACACTACTCCTCAAAATTTTGGTCACTAAAACCCTATAATCTTCTAACTAGTGGCTAATAATTCCTGCCAAAAATATCTAGGACATATGATATCTTTAATCCTCCATATATATATATATATATATATATATATATATATATATATATATATATATCAAACAACCAAACATTAAAAAAATCAAGCAATATTATACTATAACTTAAGAATTTTTGATAAATTCTAGACAACGCGATCATTCGTCACCCCAAAATAGGAAGGGACGAGAATCAATGGTATGGAAAGCAAGGAAGTATAATCGAGAGCAAATATGGAGTTTTCAAGAACATAGAGAATTTCTAGTAAATTTTCAAGGCAGTGTGGATTGATATTTCTAAGGGTTTAGTCAGTTGCGCAGGCTTGTACTAGTACAGTTATGTAACCGGTACGATATGCTCTGACCTGCATGGGCCACCAAAAAAACTTGTCACGACCCGTACCCGCTTTTTCGGACGCGAGCTCGTGAGCAAGCCAGCTACGCATCAAGCGAACTCCAGTCCAACTCGAATACGTAAACCCTGTCAAGGCTATGGTATACTGCCAAAACATGGCAAACAAATCTATATCTCAATCCACAATAAGAATAATAAACATGAATGAACACTATGGGTCGTGGTCTGCAGCCCACTAGCATAAATGTCCGATAAGACTCTAAAGGAAATAACAAGAGTGTAAATCTGAATCAAGAAACAGGATATCTCATGATAAGGTATGGAAGCACGAGCGGATGATAAACACGATAACGATACCTGAATCCCGCAAGAACTGCAAATCCTCCGCCATCCAAAACTACTACCTAACTCCATGCAATCGCTAAACCTGAAGAGATCATCAGGTCCTCAGGGGACATAGCAAGATACATAAAAACATGTCTATCCAGCAGTTTATCATGCAACAAGAAAATACAAGAATTAAACGGGAAAGACCAATCAGCACGAAAATACGACTATACACGACTGAAAGAACCACTACGCCTAAGCGAACTGCTGGAGAAGAACAAGGGAACACGATATCACGATGTCAACTGATAACCAAATTGAATACTCAAACCCTCGTCCCTAGTGTGGACTCGCAGGTTTGAACAACTACTAGCCCTTGTCCCTAGTGTTGACTCGCAGGCTAGCATCACCCTCGTCCCTAATGTGGACTCGCAAGTGTGAACCATATACTACTAACCCTCATCCCTGGTGTGGACTCGCAGGCTAGCATCACCCTCGTCCCTAATGTGGACTCGCAGGTGTGAACCATATACTACTAACCCTCGTCCCTGGTGTGGACTCGCAGGTTAGCTTGACTACTAACCCTCGCCCCTGATGTGGACTCGCAGGTTAGCTTAACTACTAACCCTCGCCCCTGATGTGGACTCGCAGGTTAGCTTCAAGATTTCAAGATAAGGAGGTAAAGCAGTTCCGTTATGACTTATTCATCCTATGACACGATACGACTCAGTCCAAGTACAAGTGATGACACGACACGACCCAATCACGATACACGAGAAAACTAATCCAGTATGTACTACAGAATTAACAAGAACTATATATACAAATATTTAATATGAACTGCAAGGATAAATATAAACAAGAACTATATATACCAATATCCAATATGAACTACAAGGATAACTATAAACAAGGCCTAAATATATATACTAACAAGCACGATGTACAAATTACATGTCAATAATCAACTAGTAAAACTATATAGTAATAGAAATATGCATGTAAATAAACTGTAGAGGGAGGCAAGGTATCTTGCCTGGAGTTTGCACGCAGATCCAATAACAATCTAGTCCACTACTAAGCCATAACATCCAAATCATCACAATTGTCTCTGAAAGCTGAAACAGACAGTGCCAACAGTCTCAGAATAGTCAAATTAGCTAGGATTTCCTGTCCTTAAGTCCAATTCTGGATATAGGGACAAAACGGTAATTTTGGGCAAAAATGATGTCCGTCGTTGGACCCGCTTTGCACCAAAAAATGTGCCAAAGTCTAAGGTCTCTAAATCGTCAAACTACATGTCTACAGATTCGATTTTTCGATAACCCAACGGTATGTCCAATTTTGGATTTCGATGGGCCGTGCACAAAATCGCCCATTGAGTCGGACCGTGGGGCCCGAGAAATGACGGTCCAATCACTGTCTCAGAATCGGACCAAACTTGGCATGCAGGACCAAAAAAATGATACGGTTCTGTTGGCGCAAGTTTCGTCTCGATCTGATGAGCGTGCACAAAGTAATTAAGAAACTTGCACAGAGGCCGATACGGTGAATTTCGACGGATACGCATCAAATTCGTCGTGCACACGCGACCAATTTGAATTCCGCCAAAGCCCACACAACCACGAAGCTGTTACGCACCTTTCGATGCCTTCGATTCGCGACCATGTTGCTCGGATTGGCGGGACGCACGTCGTGTGAATGAATTTTAAAGTTTTCGAAAACAGTTTAATAAGTTTTTTCTTGATTATGGCGATTCGATTTCTCGACGCACAATCACTGAAATTCAGATTTACAAAAAGGATTTCGAAGCTCTATAGGTTGTCTTCCAGATTGTCTAATAGGGTTTTGAAAACTCTCAAAAGCTGGACAGTTATAGCCCTTCCAAATTGGTGTTGGCACTGGATTCATATTCCGTTTCTGAACAGATTTTTTGGTGACTTTAGGTTGATTTCTCCTAGGATTTTACTACGATCTATACTAATCTAGTTAATAGGATATAACGTCGGTTGGATTGGAGCATACCGGAAAAAAACGGTTTGTGAATTGGTCGATCGCGTGTCGCGATATCGCACGACAAAGTTGGCTTCATGCAACGTGCACTGCTGCTGTCAAGTGCTTCTGTTTCCTGTTGTGCGCGTGTCCGCCGGCGGCCGATGGCCCGCACGGCCGCGTGCGGCGGTTCAAGTGCGCGCGCCGCTGTCTGGGCTGGTGGAGTACAATGGTGGTGGCGGTGATCGTTTTTGCTAGGGTTTTTGAGGGGTTTTCCTTCGCTTCCGTCGATATATATACATTGGTATATATATAGCTGTGCTGACCCGAACAGGGGTGAGTTGCTTGGGGCTCGTGGGCTTTTGCTCCTATGGGTTGGGTTGGGACCCAGGAACAGCTGGGCCGGGCTTGCTCCTGTGGGCTGGGTTGCTTTTCTTTGTTTGTTTTCCTTTTTATTTCATTTAGCAATTATTATTATATATATATATATATATATATATATATATATATATATATATATATATATATATATATACACATATATGTAAAAAAAAATATATACACATATATGTATACTTACGTATATATATATATATATATATATATATATATATATATATATATATAAAATATATATATATATATATATATATATATATATATATATATATATATAAATATATATATATATATATATCACATTTATCGGACAAAATAATATAACCAATAAAATAATAGTATTAAATAACAATCCCAATAAAATAATAATAATAATAATAATAAAAATAATAATAATAATAACAAAATTTAATAAATCAATAATGGTGTATATATCATTAGACATCCAAATATAGTCTAATACCACATTGTACAAAGATAGCTAAGAGAATTATATATTATATTTAATACCCAAATAACATAAAATACTTTCTGTATTATAAAATAAGATATAATTATATATACACATCTATATATCTGCATGGACATCGTTGGTCGTACTGCATGACTACATGGGCTTGGCTTGGCCCAGTTCGGGCCAGTTCGGTCTCACCGAGTCTCCTAAAAAAAAAGTCGTAATTATAAAAACTAATTTAAATCATTTAATGGGTGTCAAGTCGCAACTTGGCCTGGTTTTCCTAGTTAGAATATCACTATGGCTCGGCCTTCCCTGACATGGCTAATACACTAGTCAAGGCACGTCACTACACTATATGTGCCATGATTCCTAGTCGTCTGGTGTCTCAAAACCCAACCATGGCTAAAGTCATCTACCGTAATAATTAACTAATTATTTATTTATAAGAAATGAATTTAAAAATCACCATTTAAATCAAATAAATAAATAAATATTTTAAAAAAAATTGGGAAGAGGAGTTACAGTTATTTCAGAACTCTATAAATAGAGTTCCAAATCACTTTCAAAGCATCACTAATGACCATAATCTTCTGAGCACTTGCTACAGCACTCTCCAAAGGCTTTCTTTTTCGATATCGCATCACCCAAGGGATAAAGTGATCGTCTTTAGATCAGATTCCTACAGTTGTACTTCCCTAGAAATCAACTTGTACTCTTGTACACACTCTTCTCAGTTTGTAATCAAACATTTTTGTTTTTGCAAACAAAATGGCGACTCTGCTGGAGACGACTTCCTGCGATGACGAGAAAGTGATAACTCAATGCGATGTTGTGTCGATCGGCACGACGCAGAAGACTTTGGTCATGAAAATTGACCAAACTGCCTATGAAGCCATGATTGGCGTAGGGGGTGCCAAATGCGCTACCACTGTTGCTGCCAAGAACAAGGCACGCACCATCTGGACTCAAAAGTCCTCCAGTACACCAATCACGACTTTTGTGCCGAAGATGGAGAAAAGCCCTGTAGCCACTTCCTCTTTCTCACCAATTCTGAAATTGGTAGAGAGTGCTCCTACCATTACCCTGGCACCAATCAAGGGACAGTGCCACATGGCCACTTCTTCTTCCTCACCAATTCTGAATTTGGTAGAGGGCACGCCAATCACTGCCTCGATGCCAATCAAAAGACAGCGCCGTATGGCTATTCACTCTTCCTCTCCAGTTCTAAACTCGGTGGAGAGTGCACCAACCACAGCCTCTGCACAAAATAAAGGAAAATGCCTTATGGCCAATCCTCACTCCTTCCAGTTCTAAACTTGGTGGAGAAGTTACATATCATTATCCCTGTGCAGAATAAAGGAAAGCGCCCTATGGCTTCTTATTGTCCTTTTCCAGTCCTAGACTTGGTGGAAAATGCATCTGATTATGCCTCTGTGCCAATCATTGCGAGAATGCTTCTGAGTAGAAAGTCTGCTTCTCTTGGCAAAGACCATCAACAATGCTAAGAAATTAGACTCTGTTCGAAGTCCATTTCCTGCTGCTCATCTGTGTCGTACCAAATGTACTGGAATAAATTACGTAGAATAACAGGGCCTCCTGCCCATTATTTATGAAACTAACCAGCGCCAACCAAGCCAGAGCCAGGATCTTCCTTCCCTGTGCATATCAAAAAAAAGGCAGGAAAAACTGAGGGTGTCTCAGACAGACAGCCAGGCGTCGCAGGACTCTGACATGCGCACTTGCCTTAATCAGCGCAGAACAGCTTCAATTCTACATCAAGCACAATTTGCGCCACTTACTAAATTGTGCACAGGAAGAGTTTCTCAAATCAAGAATCCTTCCACTTATGCCAATAAACTTATTACTTCTATGTATACATAAGGAACAAGGCATCTCAAGAACCGAAACCATGTTCCTAACATCATCAAGGAATATGTGCCTCTGACTTCTCATTCTCTTGTCACTGTAAATGATCTTCGCAAACTTCTTGTACAAAAATGGAAGATCGCAGGACCATCTCATCCACCTATAACTCAACATCAGGAACACTACTGTAATCGTCACCATGAAGTAGTGATCAAATGTTGCTGTCAATCAGCTAAACGGTCTGTCTTCAACCGTATGAACTACACTCGGCCTCCTGAACTCATTATAGTAGACGAAGATGAATTGCTGTATACTTCAGTCAATATGACATCTTGAAGTACTGGGGTGGAAAATGTCCAAGACGTAATGCATCTCGCAATCCCAGTCAACAATACTTTGATCGTATTCGTGACTCCGGTGAAGGGGTCTACCAGAATACAATATCAAGAGGCCGAGACCTACTCAGTCAAAGGATTATTCCCTCTCCTAGTCTTGGAGATATCCTCAGTCAAAGAAATCCTCTTGATTTTGACCAAGACTCAATCGGTCAAAGGAATCTTCCTTCTGACCAAGACTCAATCGGTCAAAGGAATCCTCCTTTCGACTAAGAAAAAATCGGTCAAAGGAATCTCCCCACTATTTATCTTAGGGGTAGTTCCCTACGTGACTTCGATGTCAATAGCGAAAGCTCTGAGCGGACTATCTTTTCTACCAGTTCATCACCGGTAGCCAGAGAAGTGACTGCTTATGTCACTAATGAAGAACAAGATGCATCCAGCTCCGGCAGTCAAGAGCATATGATTGCTACGTTAGAGGCTAACTTGAAAACCATGCCTGAAATGGTTGCAAGTATGCATGCTGTGATCATAGCACAATACACTATTCCATCGGTTGTGAATCCAATTCCAATCCAGGAACACATAGCAGCATCTTCCCCTGTCAACCCTAGTCTGGGGATAAAATCTCTTCACCATACTACCATGCCAGCTCAGGATACTCTAAGTCAGTCCGGTGCTGGGGGTGGTCCTTATCATGCAATTTTGCCTCCTAACACATCGAATCAGTCTACTGCTCCCTAAGCCTCAGGAGATCCCCTTGAAGCAGTGAAGCTTCTACCAAACCAGTTCGAAGCCTTCAAGCAGAAGGATGATTTGCAGAAGTTAGGAATCAAACAACCTTACCCTGTAGAGTAGAACGAAGTCCCGTTTCCACCTAAGTACAAGCCACCAACCATCATGCTATTTGACGGCAGCTCATCTCCGAGTCAGTATCTCAATCACTTCGAGGTAATGACTGATCAGCTCCAACCGAACGAGCTCTACCCACTAGAGTATTCGTCGGGTGCTTGGCTGGTGCGGCCTATGACTGGTATCGTAGTTTGCAAGTTGGTTGCATAACATATTTTGCAGGATTCAAGCAAATATTCCTGGAATGATTCTATGAGGGAACAAATGACATGACTATATCGGCCCTTATCAAAATCAAATAACAGCCTAATGAAACTGTTTAATGTTTCATTAAGCGCTTTCATCATAAAACACTCAAAATGCCTCTAGATACTCCAGATACATTGACTATAGATACATGCAAATCAAACTTGTTACCAATAGTCAGCAAGTGGACTGGACCCACGCAATTTCAAGACTGCGCCTCCTTCATAGTAAGTGACAGGACAGCCGGAGACAGTGCTGACAAGTTCAAACAACTAGGCATCCATATGCCTAATCTTGAAAAAGATGAACATTCTACAACCAATAGTGGCGGTCGTCAGAACAGCCGCAAAGGCAAAAAAGCTTTAGCCATTAATATGAAAGGCAAAGAAGCTTTAGCCATCAATATGGGTCAGTCAACACCTACCACAACGGCACCCCCACAACGGCACCCCCACAGAGAGCACCATGTCCTAAGGAGGAATATTCCTTTGACGAGGATGACATTATGAACATATTCGATTGTCTAATCAAGAGCAACAAACTTCAACTGCCCAAAGCAAAACAGCCAGATGAAGTAGGTAAAACTGACAATCCAAAATACTGTGTGTATCACAGGTTCTTGGGACATTTGACCAGGGCGTGCTACGTACTTAAAAGGAAAATCTAAGAGCTGATCAACTCCTATTCGTATACTTGCTCCAAAAGGAAATTTGTTACAATATTAAAACAAAACCAAGCATGGGTTGGGCTACACCACGCCGATCACGACCCTAGATGCTTCTGAGTCTGACAAAGAGGAGTGATCAAACTCTTCTGACTCTGTCTTATGGTATTTAGACACCAGCATAGGGCACGTGCATCGGATGAATCTATCTTCCAATATGGTAATGTTACGACCCGCACCCTAGAGTAAGGGCACGAGACGTGGGTACGCCTAGCCTACGCCGCAGTGTCGACGGTAGAACGCTGTCCTAGGTCTTATGCATCTAACAGTATAAGGCTAAGCAGTTTATACTCCCCGAATGGGGGTGACATAGCAGAATGTAAACTCAATCACATCTAAGGTAGAGCATAATGGAAGATAGATAAAACATGAAATCCAAAAGAGGTACAACTGATAGAAGTCTAAGTGTCTAAGATACACCAACCCAGAAATACATCTCAAAGCTCAAATACAGTAATCTATAAAATAAATACAACTCAAGTCAACTAAAAATAAGCTATAAGCAAACCCTAGCTATCTATACAACCTCTACTGTGTCTCCTCTAGGCTAGCAGGCAACCTTCAGGCTATCTGTAAAATTTATCAACAGGACCAGTCAGGACAGGAGCGCGCACATTACATCTCAACAAATCATAGCAGGTCAGGATATATAATCATGCTAGAGAGTAAGATACAAGATACTGAAGGAATAACATGATAAAAAGAGAGAGACTGTAAATAAATAGCTACAGTATATAGAGAACTAACAGTGCTAGTGATTCAGAGCACAAGATGGTTATGTAGACGGCACGATGTATGTGACATGATTTCATATGTTTCGTACACGAATGTCATAAATACAAGGAGTACACGATGTTCACGATAAAGTACATGAACACGAATACCCGATATATCCGCTAAGGGGATAACATCGCACAACAAGATCCATATAGTACTAATCTGTGTTTCCAACATGTCAGCATCATGTAAAGTAATCTAAAGCATAAAATATACTCCTAATGCAGGATATAAAATGATCAGAGAATGTACTCGCCTGGTGTCTGAATGTCCAAAGTAAATATACTGTCCGATAAGAGGTGTCTGGCTCCTAATCAGAACAGCACAAGTCACAACAAGTCCAAAATGGCAATATGAAGTTCTACTATGCATTCTACATGATTCTAGGTCAATCTAGACCAAAGTCAACTCTTGGTCAACTTGGTCAATCCTGAAAGTCAAACCTAGGTCAACTATGGTCAAACTAGGTCTAACAAGTCTAAATTAGGTCAAACAAGTTATTCTAGGTCTAAACAAACTAAGTATATACAAATCAAGTATCCAAGATAGCTACTAACTCATAGCCTAAGTCACTTGCTAAACTAAGCACAAAACTAAACCATAAGCTAACAAGGCACACAAACTTAGTCATATAATGTATATATATTATTCACATTCACATATTCATATACATAGATATATATAGGAAAGCTATATATATAGGCACACATATATATATATATATATATATATATATATATATATATATATATATATATATTAAGAGAAAATATATATATATATATATATATATATATATATATATATATATATATATATATATATATATAGAGAGAGAGAGAGATAGAGAGAGAGAAAGAAAGAGAGGTAAAAGAGTAAGTGAGTATGTCTGTGTTTGGCATGTGTGTGAAAGGATATGTGTTAATGTTCTAAAATTTAGTGATAGGTAGGTGTATGTGACATGGGATACATGATGTCAAAGGGTATATGAATGCATGTGTGTAAAAGGTTATAGGTTAACTCAGTTTATAGAAATACATACATACATACTTACCTTGTATACATGCATACATATATATCATGTATATTATATTTACATGATACATACATGTATACTTGTATTATATTATACTTACATTCATGTATATTAGATACTTGTATTTATATTAACATATTACAAACATTCATTTCATTCATGCATCTATGCATTACCTACATGTTTTATACATATACATATATTGTATATTCATATCATTTCATACATTAACATAGAGACATACAAACATGCACACATCATATATTTTATACCTTGCATTACCCTACCTATCATGTTATATATTATCATTCATTCCTTTCATATATTATATTATCTTTATATTGAATACATCATATATGGATACAATACATTATCTTGCATGCTTGCATTCATATATTACATTCTATATTACCTATATACATGTATTTCCTCTATTCATTCATGCTTGCATCATATACTCTACATTACCATACATGTTATCATTATATATTACATTACAATATTTATACAATATGCATTCATATCTATCATTACATATATATCTTGCATTCATATCTAGCATTCGTTATATACTTTCATGCATATATTGTATATCGTTCTTTCATTCATGCATTGCTCATATGCATTATATTAATTGCATTCCTACATGCTTGCATTCAACCATATATATACATTAATGTAAGGAGAATATATATCATATATATATATATATTATTTCATTCATCTAACATATCATGCATTACATACTCTATATTCATTTAATATCCATACTACATAGGCTCATAGGTTACACAAAATACATATATCGTATAGTCACTCTTCTACTTAAAACCAATACTGTACCAATTGGGCATTCACTAAATTCTAGAATTAAAGTATGTTGTAGCCCTTCGTGTTAGCTTTCCAAAACTTCAAACGGATCGCATTTTCGTGTCCGGAAGCTCCCAAAATTGCGAAAATACCGAAACACGTTCGTCTTTCGTACAACTGACACTCAAATAATTCTACAGAAAGTTACAGAAAGAATTTGGCTTATTAAGATATATATTTGGAAAGCTAACTTCGATACGGTTCTTTTAAAAAAACGGATGATAAATCGGAGTTCTAAGCTAAAAGTTATGACATTTGTAAGTTGTTTTGGTTAATAAAAACGTGGATAAAAATTATGACGGATTTGACAAAAGAACACATATAGGCCAAGATACTTTGATACAAACATAGGTATCCAAATGAAACTCATTCTAACCATCCTAACTAAGATCAATCCACTCTCTAACCATTATAAAACTGAATTTAAATATCTATTTAAACTATTATCATACATACATACACATGGAGTGTCCTAATTGGGATCTATCAAGTAGGACACAAGACACATATCTAAAATTCTCAAGAGAGTTCTAAATGGCCTCAAATTTGAATCTAAATGGGACATATGCATGAGGATGGATCCTACGTATTCAAAACTAATTTACATGCAAAGGAAATCGATTTAGAGGATGGGTTATACCTATTGGGAGTGGAATCCGAATAAAATCCTTTAGGACACGGCTCCGATACGAAGATCCCTCAAAGTGGACACTCCTCCTTGCACTCCTCTTCCAATCCTTGGTAGCACCCTTCCCTTGGAGAATGGGAATGATTGAGGAAAGGTTTGGTAAAGGAATAATTTGATTTGGAGATCAAATCAATGGGAAGGCTCTCTAAAATTGGGGAAGAACAAAAGGAAAATAAAAGAGGCAAGATTGTAATGAATGAAATGAATCATTCTCTCCTAAAGGTGGCTGCCATAAAGAGTCCATTAGGGCTAATGGAAAATGTCCTAATTGTCCCTCTCTAGTCTCTTATGGTTAAGTCTAGACTAGGTTCAAGTTTGGGGTCAAAATGATCTAGTTTTGAGTCTCTAACTTAACCATTCTAACATGATAAAAATTAGTTTAATTAACTAACTTAATGTTGGGTCTTGTGAGCCATGTTTAACTTAATATTGGGTCCCATCTAGAGTTCAAGCTACCTGGGTCACAATACAAGTCGAAACGAGACGAAACTCAAATCCGACTAAACAAATCCAATAAAAATAATATTAAAAATATAAAAATTTTCCAAAATATAAAAATATAAAAAATGACCAAAATCATAATACATCAATTTAATTATTATTAAAAATAATCTAAAATTTACCAATTAATCAAAATCCTAAATAATTCAAAAGTCACAAAATGACCAAAATACCCTTAGCCTAAAAAGTTGTAAATAGTCATTCTAATCACATGGTTAGGTCCCTATGGTTAGTCTCTAAGCTTAGCAAAACTAGGGATTAACTAGTTAACCATCAAAACCACAATTCAACATTTTAAATAGTTTTAAATTGATTAAAAAATTATCAAAAATTACAACATGAGTTAAATCTTATTATCGATTAATCAAAATTATAAAAGTTCAAAATTACCTTCATTTGGAAAACTGGATGTTACAATCCTACCCCCTTAAAAAAATTTTATCCTCGAAATTAAAATGTGCATACTCCTTCTAGGTCAAACCCCCACAATCAAAGTCTCAGAACTTACCTAAATCATACAATTTAAAAGAATGGCATACAGGATCATGGCATACGGTGGTAGTGTAAGTCTCATCTCTGTATACTAGTTACACTAGACCAAAACAATCATAGGGTATCAAAACTTACAAGCAATCAGGGGTGTTAAACTGGAAAAGATACAGAAATAACAAATCATCAAAACTGTAAGACAGTCTACCATCCTATATAAAAACTGGTACTTATCAGAAAATAAAATAAGATAACTACCAATTATCTATAAAGGGGTACTATTCAAAGAAAAATCAAAATCAAAAGTTAAAGAATGAAAGTCAATTGCATTGAAATCCAATCACAATATATATATATATTTTTTTTTTATATATATATATATATATATTATATATATATATATATATATATATATATATATATATATATATATATATATATTAATATATATTATATATATATATATATATATATATATATATATATATTTAAAATATATATATATATTTCTTTTTAAAAAAATAAATATATATTTTTTTAAAAAAATATATATATATTTTTAATATATATATATATTTTTAAATATATATATATATATATATATATATATATATATATATATATATAGAGAGAGAGAATATATATATATATATATATATATATATATATATATATATAGAGAGAGAGAGAGAGAGAGAGAGCGTTAGAGAGGGAAAAGCTAGCATTATGTAAAGGTTATGTGGTTAGTGTGTGAAATATACATGAAAGTGTATAGGAGGATTTGGGTTTCAAAACAATAGCTATCAAGTTACACTACTCATGGCATATTGGTTAAACAATCTACAATGCACAACCTATTTACTCATAACATGCATGGCTAACCATATATATACATATATCTATATGTATAGAGAGGTAGAGATTTAGTTATGTATCTATATACATTATAACATGTATGCATAAACTATATATATATATATATATTTTTTTTTCATATATATATATATATTTTTTATTTTTATATATATATATATATATATATATATATATATATATATATATATATATATATATATATATATATATATATATGAACATAACAATATATATATATATATATATATATATATATATATATGTATATATATATATAATATATATATATATATATATATACATATATATATATATATATGTATATATATATATATATATATATATATATATATATATATATATATATATATATATATGAACATAACATAGAGATGAAGGGTTAGGTTTACATGGCAGTTGTGAACATTAGTGTACATTAGTGTAGAGTGTCAAGAGTATAGGGGTTATAACTTAAAATGAAGGGTTCAATCATTCAGTTCAGTTTAACATTACATACTAAATCTGAAATTGAACTAAACATTTAAAATCAATGTGAAAAAATGTTAACATGTATTCAGTTTTAGGATTTTGGAGAAATTCGAACATCAAATCAACCCAATGTTTATCACAATCTAACATGTAAAAATATCAAACCTAACATTGTATCCCTACATACAACAACGTATATACCTTAAAATATTATATTTAAAAACAGCAATTTGAACTAATATTTAAAATCCAGTGTTAAGGGTTAATATGTACACAGTCTCAGATTTGACAAGTTCAAACACAAAACTCAACCAATTTCTTTAAGAATTGAAACCTTGTGTATAAGATACATGTGCAGTGATGTAAACAAAACTAATAAAATAAAATTTATATTTAAATTACAAATTTAAACTGGAAAAGCAGAGAAACAGTCTCTGATACTGTACTGTATCAGAATATTGGAGTTTTGAGAATTTAAACATCAACAACATATTAATATGCATTTAGACGGGTTGATAATCAAAGTGTAGCATGCATACGTGTCAGACAAAGTGTATGTGTCCACTATATATATTCTCATGTCCCAATATAAAAATCAAATTCTATATTAAGACCAACATTTAGATTCCTACCAAGATTGCAAAGCAGGTGATTGATGTAATCAAGACAGTTTTATTATTATTATTATGTAATACAAGAATAATAGGAAGAAGAAAATAATGATAAAATCTGTTCTGCTTATTTGTTTAAAAGAAGAAACCATTTTGAAACCAGAGCTATAATATCAAATCCAAGATAAGGGCTAGCAAAATCATTGATTCATTATTTTAAGAAGAGATTCATAGTAAGAAGTTACACAAAGGTTTATAATACAGCTAAAGCTACTCCTATTATTTTAAGAAGAGATTCATAGTAAGAAGTTATACAAAGGTTTATAATACAGCTAAAGCTACTCCTACTCCTAAGTTAAATAATGAGAAATAAAACAAACAAAACAATTTTTTTTTGAAAGACTGAACAAAAGTAGAGAAAACTTGTTCAAGAGCATTTAAGGTACAATCTGATAATCATATGCGTCTATCCAAAATCATGGTGCTCTAAATCTTCGTTATACTAGTAAGCAAGGCTACGATAATTACAGAGTCCTTGACTAAAGTACATACCTCTAGGTTCATGGTATTTAAAATTTCTGCATTGCCGCATGCGACGGCAAAAACTTTAAATTTCCACACCCGAGAAGTAGGTCCAAAATCTGACTATATGTCCTCACTATGCCAGCTAACATGACTATCGAAGATTCTAGATCCCATAACTGAGGTGACCTAGCCCATATGATTTTTTCTCAGAAAAAAAAAAGCAAACATAACACAGGAACAACATAACAAATTGATCAGTCAATAAGGAACAGATGGAATCGAATTTCAAGATAGTTATAAGAGACAATTGCGGAAATGGAATAGAGAAGAACGAAACTTGCATCAAGATCTCTAATGGTCTGTGCATCCTCGACTGTCCTGACGATAGCTCGTCCTGCTGGTTTTCCCTGGTCTGCTGATGATGCTGCATGAACCGTTGCTGCTGAAAGAAATCGGAAATGATGAGAAAAAGTCTCTGTACAGACAGAGGTGCACCTCCAATGTAGCAGAAACGCCAACCTGAGTTGGCACAACAGGAGCTGCAGTCTCGAGGCCCTGATGAACAGGACGAAAGGTGGCCAGCCTCTCGATAGTATCCCCCGAACCGAAGCGATGAGATCATGTCTCCATAACCATTATGAAGACAGATCAAAACAACAAGCAATTACTGAGAATGAAGCAAGAAATCAAAAAAAAGGCAGTTAATATTCAAGGGAAAACAATAAGCAGCAAATTTTGATAAAAGGGATCTGATAAAGAGTTTTTCCTAATATGATTGAGTACCTTCAAAATATCCTAATCCTACTGCAGGCTGTAGTGATACTCTAGTTCGAATACCACTACACAAACTCGACCTGCATGGGCCACCACTAAAACGTGTCACGACCTGCACCCTAGAGTAAAGACACGAGATATGGGTACGCCCAGCCTACGCCGCAGTGTCGACGGTAGAACGATGTCCTAGGTCTCATGCATCTAACAGTATAAGGCTAAGCAGTTTATACTCCCCGAATGGGGGTGACATAGCAGAATGTAAAATCAATCACATCTAAGGTAGAGCATAATGGAAGACAGATAAAACATAAAATCCAAAAGAGGTACAGCAGATAGAAGTCTAAGTGTCTAAGATACACCAACCCAGAAATACATCTCAAAGCTCAAATACAGTAATCTATAAAATAAATACAACTCAAAATAACTGAAAATAAGCTATAAGCAAACCCTAGCTATCTATACAACCTCTACTGTGTCTCCTCTAGGCTAGCAGGCAACTTCCAGGATATCTGTAAAATTTATCAACAGGTCCAGTCGGGACAGGAGCGAGCACATTACATCTCAACAAATCATAGCAGGTCAGGATATATAATCATGCTAGAGAGTAAGATACAAGATACTGAAGGAATAACATGATAAAAAGAGATAGATTGTAAATAAATTGCTACAGTATATAGAGAACTAACAGTCCTAGTGATTCAGAGCACAAGATGGTTATGTAGACGGCACGATATTATACACGAGTAATCTATAGAGGTTGTACATGAGTAATCTACTGGATTGAATACATAACCACTTCTACTCCCCCGCCCCAATCAATACACAAGGATCTAGTTAAGTTATGTTATTGTATACGAAGTTCATGTGAATACATGATTATACATGATTTCACACGTTTCGTACACGAATGTCACAAATACAAGGAGTACACTATGTTCACGATAAAGTACACGAACATGAATACCCGATATATCCGCTAAAGGGATAATATCGCACAACAAGATCCATATAGTACTAATCCGTGTTTCCAACGTGTCAGCATCATGTAAAGTAATCTAAAGCAGGAAATATACTCCTAATGCAGGATATGAAATGATCAGAGAATGTACTCGTCTAGTGTCTGAATGTCCAAAGTAAATATACTGTCCGAGAAGAGGTGTCTGGCTCCTAATCAGAACAGTACAAGTCACAACAAGTCCAAAATGGCAATATGAAGTTCTACTATACATTCTACATGATTCTAGGTCAATCTAGACCAAAGTCAACTCTTGGTCAACTTGGTCAACCCTGAAAGTCAAACCTAGGTCAACTATGGTCAAACTAGGTCTAACAAGTCTAAATTAGGTCAAACAAGTTATTCTAGGTCTAAACAAACTAAGTATATGCAAATCAAGTATCCAAGATAGCTACTAACTCATGGCCTAAGTCACTTGCTAAACCAAGCACAAAACTAAACCATAAGCTAACAAGGCACACAAACTTTGTCATATAATGTATATATATTATTCACATTCACATATTCATATACATAGATATATATATATAGGAAAGCTATATATATAGGCACATACATATATAGAGAGAGAGAAAGAGAGGTAAAAGAGTAAGTGAGTATGTGTGTGTTTGGCATGTGTGTGAAAGGATATGTGTTAATGTTCTAAAATTTAGTGATAGGTAGGTGTATGTGACATGGGATACATGATGTCAAAGGGTGTATGAATGCATGTGTGTAAAAGGTTATAGGTTAACTCAGTTTATAGAAATATATACATACATACTTACCTTGTATACATGCATACATACATATCATGTATATTATATTTACATGATATATACATGTATACTTATATTATATTATACTTACATTCATGCATATTAGATACTTGTATTTATATTAACATATTACAAACATTCATTTCATTCATGCATCTATGCATTACCTACATGTTTTATACATATACATATATTATATATTCATATCATTTCATACATTAACATAGAGACATACAAACATGCACACATCATATATTTCATACCTTATATTACCCTACATATCATGTTATATATTATCATTTATTCCTTTCCTATATTACATTATCTTTAAGTTGAATACATCATATATGGATACAATATATTATCTTGCATGTTGCATTCATATATTACATTCTATATTACCTATATACATGTATTTCCTCCATTCATTCATGCTTGCATCATATACTCGACATTACCATACATGTTATCATTATATATTGCATTACAATATTTATATAATATGCATTCATATCTATCATTACATATATATCTTGCATTCATATCTAGCATTCATTATATACTTTCATGCATACATTGTATATCATTCTTTCATTCATGCATTGCTCATATGCATTATATTAATTGCATTCCTACATGCTTGCATTCAACCATATATACATTAATGTAAGGAGAATATATATCATATATATATATATATATATTATTTCATTCATCTAACATATCATGCATTACATACTCTATATTCATTTAATATCCATACTACATAGGCTCATAGGTTACACAAAATGCATATATCGTATAGTCACTCTTTTACTTAAAACCAACACTATACCAATTGGGCATTCACTAAATTCTAGAATTAAAGTATGTTGTAGCCCTTTGTGTTAGCTTTCAGAAACTTCAAATAGATCGCATTTTCGTGTCCGGAAGCTCCCGAAATCACGAAAATACAGAAACACGTTCGTCTTTCGTACAGCTGACACTCAAATAATTCTACAGAAAGTTACAGAAAGAATTTGGCTTATTAAAATATATATTTGGAAAGCTAACTTCGATACGGTTCTTTAAAAAAATAGAAGATAAATCGGAGTTCTAAGCTAAAAGTTATGACATTTCTAAGTTGTTTTGGTTAATAAAAATATAGATAAAAATTATGACGGATTTGACAAAAGAACACATATAGGCCAAGATACTTGGATACAAACATAGGTATCCAAATGAAACCCATTCTAACCATCCTAACTAAGATCAATCCGCTCTCTAACCATTATAAAACTGAATTTAAATATCTATTTAAACTATTATCATACATATATACACATGGGGTGTCCTAATTTGGGATCGATCAAGTAGGACACAAGACACATATCTAACATCCTCAAGAGAGTTCTAAATGGCCTCAAATTTGAATTTAAATGGGACACATGCATGAGGATGGATCCTACGGATTCAAAACAAATTTATATGCAAAGAAAATCGATTTAGATGATAGGTTTTACCTATTGGGAGTGGAATCCCAATAAAATCCTTTAAGACACGGCTCCAATACGAAGATCCCTCAAAGTGGACACTCCTCCTTGCACTCCTCTTCCAATCCTTGGTAGCACCCTTCTCTTGGAGAATGGTAATGATTAAGGGAAGGTTTGGTGAAGGAATAATTTGATTTGGAGATCAAATCAATAGGAAGGCTCTCTAAAATTGGGGAAGAACAAAAGGAAAATAAAAGAGGCAAGATTGTAATGAATGAAATGAATCATTCTCTCCTAAAGGTGGCTGCCATAAAGAGTCCATTAGGGCTAATGGGAAATGTCCTAATTGCCCCTCTCTAGTCTCATATGGTTAAGTCTAGACTAGGTTCAAGTTTGGGGTCAAAATGATCTAGTTTTGAGTCTCTAACTTAACCATTCTAACATGATAAAAATTAGTTTAATTAACTAACTTAATATTGGGTCTTGTGAGCCATGCTTAACTTAATATTGGGTCCCATCTAGAGTTCAAGCTACCCGGGTCACAATACAAGTCGAAACGAGACGAAACTCAAATCCGACTAAACAAATCCAATAAAAATAATATTAAAAATATAAAATTTTCCCAAAATATTAAAATATAAAAAATGACCAAAATTATAATACATCAATTTAATTATTATTAAAAATAATCTAAAATTTACCAATTAATTAAAATCCTAAATAATTTAAAAGTCACAAAATGACCAAAATATCCTTAGCCTAAGAAGTTGTAAATAGTCATTCTAATCACATGGTTAAGTCCCTATGGTTAGTCTCTAAGCTTAGCAAAACTAGGGATTGACTAGTTAACCATCAAAATCACAATTCGACATTTTAAATAGTTTTAAATTGATTAAAAAATTACCAAAAATTACAACATGAGTTAAATCTTATTATCGATTAATCAAAATTATAAAAGTTCAAAATTACCCTCATTTGGAAAACTGGGTGTTACAGGTAACCGCTGAGTTCTCAAAAGACGATGATGATTTCGTCGAAGCCTCTGAATCTGATCCTTGGGCACAAAGGATGGATACCCAATGGGAACTTTGCTTCAAGCAACGTGAACCACCTACTGAAGATCAATTAGTCCAGGTCGATATCGGAGACAAAAAATTTTCAAGGCTAATCTTCATCAGCAAAAGTCTTCCTGAAGCAGATAAATAAGAAATGATTCAGATCATTCGGGAATACATTGACGTATTCGCCTAGAGCTATGAAGATATGCCGGGATTAGATCTTCAGATCGCTACCCACAAGCTTAACATTCTGTCAAATGCTAGGCTAGTCAAACAATAAGAGCATCAATTCCAACCTGATATGATGGACGCTATAGAAGCTGAAGTCAAGAATCTCATCGCTTACGGCTTTGTCAGATAAGAACAACATCCCGACTGGGTGGCTAATGTCGTCCCAATATGAAGAAAATAGGAAAGGTTCGAGTCTGCATTGACTTTAGAGACCTTAATAAAGCTTGTCCTAAGGATGAGTTTCCTCTTTTGATCACTGATGTCATGATCGACAACACTTGCGGGTTCGAGCAGATGTCTTTAATGGACGAATTCTCTGGATACAATCAGATCAGCATGAACCACGAAGATGAAAAACATACATCTTTTCGTACTCCTCTAGGGGTCTACTACTACACAGTCATGTCGTTTGGTCTCAAGAACGCAGGTGCAACCTATCAACGGGCCACGAGTACCATTTTTTGTGAACATTTACGAAAGACAGTCGAATGCTATGTCGACGATATTGTTGTAAAAAGTCGTCTAAAGGAGGATTATATCCAAGACTTAAGAACTATCTTGGATCTAATATGCCAGCATCAACTCAAGATAAATTCCATCAAGTCATTCCCAGGAGTCTCTAGTGGCAAATTCCTCGGATTCGTTATTACCTCTAAGGGTATATACGTTGACCTCGAGAAAGTCAAAGCCATTCAAGAGATGCGTCCTCTATGCAACCTAAAAGATCTACGAGGATTCCAAGGATGGCTTGCGTACATCAGGAGATTCATCTCAAATCTTTCTGGATATTGCAGACCGTTCACTCAACTAATGAAAAAAGGTGTGTCTTTCATTTGGACCGAAGAATACCAGTAAGCATTTGAAGACATAAAGTGGTACTTGATGAACCCTCCGGTCCTGGTGCCTCTAGTCATAGGAATACCCTTCCTGATGTATGTTCAAGCAATGGATCATCCTCTGGGTGCCCTACTATCCCAAAAGAACAAGGAAGGTCATGAGCAACCCATCTATTATCTCAGTCGCACGATGATCGGTGCTGAACATCGATACAGCCCGATAGA
Source organism: Iris pallida (assembly GCA_029216955.1). Classification (NCBI taxonomy): domain Eukaryota; kingdom Viridiplantae; phylum Streptophyta; class Magnoliopsida; order Asparagales; family Iridaceae; genus Iris; species Iris pallida. Next base: position 2,732,976 of record JANAVB010041418.1, on the reverse strand, counting down.
AAAAGAATGTTTAGCTCTGATGTTCGCTGTCCAAAAAATACGATATTATATTACGGGCCAGACCATTCATGTCATATCCAGAGTCAACCCTCTTTGAGTCTTGATGAAGAAACCCAGTACACTCAATTCTAGACTCGCTACATGGGCCATATTGCTGGCACAATATGACATGGTCTATGTCCCATAAAAGTCTTTTAAGGGTCAAGCCCTAGCCGACTTCTTGGCTGCTCACCCAATTCTTAAGACTTCTAACCTCTATGATGAAATTCTTGATGAAACTCTGGAATCTAACATGACTTTAGAAGGAATCCTTTCTTGGCGTCTATTCTTCGATAGTGCATCCAGGATCGAACCCAAAGGCACTATCATCGCTGGAGTTGGAATCGTTCTGGTATCACCAGAAGGACTGGCCATTCAAAGAGTCTATTCTTTGGATGAACCGTGCTCTAATCATGTCGCTGAATACAACGCTCTACTCATCGGTCTCCAATTAGCTAAACAGTTGGATATCGAATACCTTGAAGTATATGGAGACTCTAAACTGATCGTCAATCAGGTTAGAGGCACGTACAAAGTTTGGCATCAAGACCTCATTCTATATCATGAAGCAGCAGTCAAACTGGCTACATCATTCAAAGGTTTCTTCATTGAACATGTACGTCGAGCTTGTAATACAGAAGCTGATGCACTTGCTAATCTAGCAGCAGAATTAGCGATTCCTGTAAAAAGACAACAGATGATTGTCATCACTAACAGGAAATTATTTTGTATCAAGAATAATTTGCATCTGGAATCTAGCAATTCAGTCGAAGTTTGCACTACGAGCGAAGTCTGGAGGGCTCCTTTCACCGACTTCGTGGTTCATGACATCTTACCTGAAGATCCTAAAGAAGCAACGATAATCCGTCAGGATTAACTCCGATTCTACTATAATTACACCACCAAAACACTCTATCGACGATCATGTGACGGTATGCTTCTACACTATCTTGCGGGAGATGAAGCAAAGTAGATACTACGTAATGCTCACGATGGTGTTTGTGGTGTACATCAGCCTGGTCCCAAGCGACAAGATCGGATCCGACGCATGGGATACTATTGGCAAACCATAGTATCAGATGCCATTGAATATTCAAGAAAATGCTGAGCATGTCAAATCCATGCGGATTTCATTCATCAACCTTCAGAATTTTTTTATCCCACTGCAGCATCATGGCCCTTCGAAGCTTGGAGCATGGTTGTCATTGGTTCTATTAATCCGCCTTTATCTTGAGGACATCGGTTTATCCTAGCTATAACCGATTACTTCTCAAATTGGGCCGAAGTTATACCCTTGGCTGAAGTCAAGACAAGCAGTGTCATCAACTTCATTAAACATCATGTGATCTACAGATTCGGTGTTCCTCGGTGAATTATCCATGACAATGGACCTCAATTCATCAATCAGAAGTTCACTCGGTTCTGTGATGACAATAGGATCAACAATTTTTTTTTACAGCCTATAATTTTGTCGCTAACAGTTTGGCGGAAGCGTTCAACAAAACGATCATTAAGCTTCTCAAGAAGTTCGTTTCTACCAATAAATGTAACTGGAGAGAAAAGCTTGGAGAATGTCTATGGGCCTACCATACTTTTGTACGCACTCCGAATGGTTGTACACCTTTCACTTTGGTGTATGGATGCAAAGTTGTCCTGCCATTGGAGATTCAAATCCCTTCTCTAAGGAGTGCCATTGCCAACGAGCTCACAACAGAAAAAAAAATTGTCTTCAACTTCAGGAGCTTCAAGCGCTTAACGAGAAGCGAGTACTAGCTCAACAACACATCAAGCTATATCAAGCCCGTGTCTCAAAAGCCTTCAACCGTAAAGTCAACGTACGAACATTTCAAAAAGGCGAGCTAGTCCTTACCGTCAGACGTCCTATGACTATGACACACATGAGTAAGGACAAGTTTGAGCCAAAGTGAAAAGGTCCCTATGCTATAAGAAGTTTTCTCTAACGGAGCTTATCAACTGTCTGGGATGGATGGCCGAATCGCTATGATGCCTATCAACGACAAATTCCTAAAGAAGTACCATATTTGAAAGCGTATACTGTATTTTCAGTTAAGTGTTGTATATACTTCAAATCTTTGAATCCCCAGCAGAGTCATCATTTTGTTTGCAAAAACAAAAAGTGTTTGGTTACAAACTGAGAAGAGTATGTACAAGAGTACAAGTTGATTTCTGGGGAAGTACAACTGTAAAAATCTGATCTGAAGACTATCACTTTATTCCTTGGATGATGCGATGTCAAAAAAAAAGCCTTTATAGAGTGCTGCAGCAAGTGCTCATTAGTGATGCTTTGAAAGTGATTTGGAACTCTATTTATAGACTTCTAAAATAATTGTCAGTAGTTATTCTGATTGGCACAGACGACAATTGGCGGACCATCACCCTTCGTACGAACGGTTAATGTAACTGCATGGGACGCGTGGCATTCTATGAGAGAGATATGCGTGGTCGTAGGCAGTGTCATGTGCACGTTCTTTGAGATTAGTATACGCCACGTCATCTAACTGCTTTGGATGATAATTGATTGATTAGCGCCAACTGTTGAATGGCGCCGGGCGTTGTCTGTTGTTTAGTGTCATCTGCTTATTTCATTGATTACCTCGCGCCACTCGCAGTTGGTGCAAGGTAATCAATGAATTAAGTAGATGGCACTAAACAACATATAGCACCCGGTGCCATTCAACAGTTGGCGATAATCAATCAATTATCATCCAAAGCAGTTAGACGAGGTAATTAATGAATTAAGCACATAGCACTAAACAGCAGATAGCGCCCGAAGCCATTCAGCAGTTGGCGCTAATTATTTAATTATCATCCAAAGCAGTTGGATGACGTGGCACGTATGCCACTAATCTTGAAGAACGTGCATACGACACCGCCCACGACCACGTGCATCTCTCTCACAGAATGTTACGCGTCCCATGCAGTTAATTTAACCGTTCGCACGAAGGGTGATGATGCGCCAATTATTGTCTGCGCTAATTAGAATAACTGGCTGACAGTTATTTTAGAACTCTATAAATAGAGTTCCAAATCACTTTCAAAGCATCATTAATGATCATAATCTCCTGAGCACTTGCTGCAGCACTCTCCAAAGGCTTTTTTTCTTCGACATCGCATCGTCCAAGGGTTAAAGTGATTGTCTATAGATCATATTCCTACAATTGTACTTCCCTAGAAATCAACCTGTACTCTTATACACACTCTTCTCAGTTTGTAATCAAACACTGTTTATTTTTGTAAACAGGATTTGACAGAACTCGAATTGGTTGGATGTGCGCGACTAATTCGAGGAGTATCCGTCAAAAATCTTTTTATTGATAATTTTTCAAACCAATTCATTACTTTATGCATGTTCATCATGTCGTAACAAAATTTATGCCATGTAACTCGTGATATTTTTTGGTCATGTGAGCCAAGTTTGGTCCGATTCTAAGACAATTAATCGGATCGCCGTATTGCGGGCCCAACAATTCGATTCAATAGGCAATTTTGTGCACTGTTCATCGAAATCCAAATTTGGACATAACTTTGAGTTCGTATCGAAAAGCTAGACCTGTAGACAAATAGTTTGATGACCTCATAGACCATAAGGTTTGACACATTTTTTGGTACAAAGTGGGTCCAACATCGGATACTGTTTTGACCCAAAATTATTGTTTTGCCCCTATATCCATAATTGGACTTATAGGTAACCTATCTTAGATATTTCTTTTATTCTGGGACTGAAGGTGTTGTCCATTTCGGCATCTGGAGATGTTTGTAGGAGTTTGACCTTTGCTGCTTTCGTTGGTTTGACGAGTTCGTCTACGGAACATTGTCTAATCATTGCACAACCTTCGGGCAAGTGTACCTTGCCAAAGTTTTAGTAATTATTTACTTTCTTCTATTATTTATTTATTTTCTTGTTTTAGACATTGTGTACGTAGAATAGGTTAATACTTAGCGTCCAAGACAGTTTATTTATTTATTTACTTTCTTCTATTATTTATTTATTTTCTTGTTAGTTGATTTGATGGATAGATTTATAAACCAAGACAGTTTATATGTATTCGAGTAGGACTGGTGATACGTATCTGGCATGTATACACATTCCTAGTCCTACATATTTTGGGAGTGGAGCGTTACAGTAATTGAAAAACTTTCACCTCTCTGGAAGGATTATAAGAATTATCTGAAACATAAACATAAGGACATGCCACGGGCCGATCTTATTGTCAAGCTTAAAATAGAAGAGAATAACAGAAACTCTAAAAAAATCTCTTCTATTGAAACCAGGGCAAATATCTTGGAGATAGGACAAAAGGGAAAAAATGCAAACATATTGGAGACTCTGGTCAAGGGATTTACTTCTGTCATAGGAAGTATAAAAAGTTCAAAAAAAATGTCACATATGCAAGAAAATGGGGCACAAAGTTGTAGATTGTCATAGACATAAGTACAACAAGAACAAGGGACGTCCTTAGTTGGCTCATATGACTAAAGATGAGCGTTTGGCTAGAGCTATTGAAGATTTGGTTCTAGCAGCTGTTGTCTCTGAAGTGAACTTGGTAGAAAGCAACCAAATGGTGTTCTAGGTTGACAGTGGAGCTACCCGTCACATGTGTGCTGAATAGGCTAGCGTCGACCAAGGCGAACTAGTCTTCATGGAAAATTCTTCATCGTCAAAGGTTGAAGGACAAGGGACGCTTATTCTAAAAATTACGTCGGGAGAGGAGTTGAAGCTTAACAATGTTCTGCACGTACCATATATTCGAAAGAATCTGATTTCTGGATCTATGTTAAGCAAACATGGGTTTAAATTAATATTTGAATCTGATAAATTTGTACTCAGGAGTGGGTTTATATGGGAAGGGGTTACCTCAAGGAGGACCTCTTCAAAATGAATTTAATGACTGCTATGCCTAATAAGATGATTAATTCTTCTCATGTTGTTAAATCTTCTCATATATATTATAGAAGATTAGGTCATGTTAATTATGATTCAGATAGATCTTCCACCGAACATGGCTTTTTTCGAATAAGCCAATTTATTTGGGACCCTGTGGATCCATTAATGAATATGGACATAATTTTCAGATCTGCAATAGATTCAAATCATTAGTGTGAAATATGTGTAGAAGCAAAATTAAACTACAGTTCCTTTCAAAATTTGGTTGAAAGAGATACTTACCCGTTGGGTTTAATCCATACAGATGTATATGATGTAAATGTCATACAAACTAGAAATGGAAACAAGTACTTCATCACATTCATCAATGGCAGAACTCGTTGTTGCTATGTATATCTTATGAAATCAAAAGATGAGGCAATAGATATGTTCATGCAATATAAATCTGAAGTAGAAAACCAACTTAATCGAAAGATTAAAGTTCTCAAAAGTGATAGAGGGGGTGAATATGAAGCACCTTTTGTAGGATTTTGTACAGAACATAAAATTATCCACCAAACTACTGTACCATATTCACCACAATCTAATGGTATTATTGAACGAAAAAATTGGACAATTAAAGAAATGATGAATTCTTTATTGTTAAGTTCAAGTCTACTAGATAACTTATGGGGAGAAATTGTACTTATAGCTAATTACCTTTTGAATAAAGTGTCCCACAAGAAAAAAAAAGACTCCATATGAATTATGGAAAGGAAAGAAATCTTCCTAAGTATGGGAATGTCTTATAAAAGTAGCAATTACTTTTCCCAAAAAGGTCAAGATAGGTCCTAAGACCTTTGACGGCATATTTATAGGATATACTGAAAACAATTCTGCTTATTGGTTTCTCATACATAAGACAGACATTCCGGAGATACATAATAATATAATATTGAATCGAGGAAAACCTCCTTCTTTGAATATATCTTTCCATGTAAGAAGATACCTGAAAGAGAAACACTAAAAAGAAATCATGATATTATTAGACATAATGGTCAAAATGATACAGATAATGAATTTGCAAATAAGGAAGATGAGCCTAGACGTAGAAAGAGGTCTAGAACATTGAAGTTCTTTGGACCTGAATTTCTAACCTTCATGTTAGAAAATGAGCCTCAAACTTTCAAAGAAGCAATATCTAGACCAGAGGCACCATTTCAGAAAGAAGCTATAAATGATGAAATATAGTCCATTATGCAAAACCATACATAGAAACTAGTTGATCTCCCTCCAAGATGTAAGTCATTAGGCTGCAAATAGATATTCAAGAGGAAAATGAAAGCTGATGGAGCTATTGATAAATATAAAAGTAAGACTGGTTGTCAAAGGATATAATAAAAAACAAGGAATTGATTATTTTGATACATATTCACCAGTAACAAGGATAACATCAATTCAGATGTTAATTGCAATTGCAGAATTGCACAATCTTGAAATAAATTAAATGGATGTAAAGACTGCCCTTCTAAATGGTGACTTGGAAGAAAAAATCTACATGAATCAACCAGAAAGATTCATAGTAGCAGGTATAGAAAGAAAGATGTGCAAACCTGTTAAGTCACTATATGAACTTAAACAAGCACCGAAACAGTGGCACCAAAAGTTTAACAACGTAGTGATGTCAAGTGGATTCAAGATTAATGAGTGTGACAAATATGTATATTCTAAAAACACACAAATTGAATATGTCATTATATGTCTATATGTAGATGATATACTAATAATTAAAAGGCAGCAACAATAATATGATCCCTGACAAAAAAATGATCTTTATAAAAAACTTTGATATGAAAGATCTGGGAGTTGCAGATATTATATTAGGAATTAAGATTTCCAAAAAAACCACATGGGCTGATATTATTCCAATAGCATTACTTTGAGAAGATTTTAGAGAAATATAAAATAATAATAATATTGCAAAAACTCTAGCAGATTCAAAAATTTATTTAAATAAGAATGACGGAGAAAGTATTTCACAAGTGGAATGTTATTGTATAATTGGGATCCTAATTTATGTCACTTATGGAACGCGGTCGGACATTGCTCAATCAGTTAACAAACTGAGAAGATATACAAGTAATCCAGGAGAAAATCACTGGAAGGCTATTATTAGAGTACTAAGATATCTAAGATATACTACAGAATTTGGATTGCTTTATATTAAATACCCTGGTGTACTAGAAGGATACAATGATGCAAATTGGATATCCGATATTAAAGACTTGAAATCCACAAGTAGATATGTCTTTACACTTGGAGGTGCAGCAATGTCATAGAAGTCCTCAAAGCAAACATTTATAGCCAGATCAACTATGGAATTAGAATTCATAGATCTCGATAAAGCAAGTGAAGAAGCAGAGCAGCTTCGAAATTTCTTGGAGGACATTCTAATATGGTCAAATTCGTACCATCAATTTGTATACATTATGATAGTCAATCTGCCGTCGGTATGACCAAAGTCAGATTTATAACGGTAAATCAATACACATTCGAAGATGTCACAATACGTTAGACAACTTCTCTCTAATGACATAATCAAAATTGATTATGTAAAATCAAAGAAAAATTTTGTGGATCCACTAATTAAAGGTATGATAAGAGAGCAAGCTATATAAGTCATCGAGGGAATGAGCTTGAAGCCTATGACAAAAGAAATCCCATAAAGGAAAACCCAACCTAGTTGACTCGAAATACCAAGATCTATGTTCAAAGGAAAAACTTAATTATATGAAATTCTTAAATGACATTGACGATTATTTAAATACTCTTCTCATTCTCCGGTATGACAAATAATAGTGTCGCCTTCAAAGAAAAATTAGGGTAAGCATTACTTTTACTGATTCCTATGACTTAAAATTCAAGTAGAGTATAGCAGAATACTCTTATTAGGAAGTCACCTATGTGAGTGTGGAAGTGGGGCCGCTTCTATGAGAATTATAAGGCTAAATTCTCTAAGAACACTTACGAAACCAGGCAAATGTTCAGGACCAAAATGAATAAATCAATAAAAGAAATCTTGGTCGGAAAGGAATGTGTGATATTTATTGACTCAAGTTTACAAGAATAGATGAACAGTTCAAGACATCATGTTCACTGGATAGCTAGTAAACTCGATAAATATTCACAAAGAAAGGTTCAATGCCAAAAGCTACCTATCCTGATACCATAACTTTTTAATTGATCTCTCTCTCTCTCTCTCTATGTATGTTTTATGTCTGTATTGTGTCCGTATTTATTTTGTATTGTGCACAGTCAAACATTCATTCATGTGGGAATTGTTGGAAAAGCGATTGTAAATTTGACTTAGAAAATTAATTAAAAATTATTTTTATTAAAGTTCCAATAGGTGTGTCCAATTTGCAATGAATGTATCTATTAGAAAGATGTATCCTTTACAAACAATGTGTCTACTCAAATTTGTGTCCCTTTGTCGTTTATAAAATTATAGTTCTATGAGTATCTGATCAATTTAATTTACTCATTCATACGTCAAGCATTCAGTCGAAGAGAGAGAGAGACTACTTATATTGCTTCGTCCAGGTCCTGCGGTGTGAAGTGTTGCTACCGAAGGATAAGTACCATTGTATCTTGGGAAACAAAGTCGTCATTAAACCGTATGCACCTGTGCGGGACAAATATTATCTTAAGGACATTGAATCAAGTTCAAGTCTCATTCTCTGTTAAAACGTTTATTTATATTTTATTTTAAAAATCTAAAATACAGAGTTGGAATTACTAGTTATATACTGGTGATACAATATTTTGTTCCAAAATGCTTCTGGCAGAAAGTTTCCATTTAGCAGCATCCTGGTGTCGGTCTGAAGGCAAAATTTATTTTGTGTTTTATTAACACCATTGTATCAAAATCAGTAATCCAGATCTTTTCAGGAATGGGACAATTTAAATATGAATTTTCTAACCCTAATCTTCATGCACAGCAATATAAGGAGAGTGTTTTCTCAAAGGTACAATTCTTTAACCAAAAGGAAGAGACATTTGAAGGGTTTGGGATTTGTTTCGAAGAGAGATTGCTTCGAGTTCTTCATTGGTTCTTCCTCGTCTTTTTGTCTTTGTTAATCCTCTATTTGCTTTATAGTATATTTTTATTGAATTTGAAATATTGTGGTGATATGTATAAGCGGTGGAGAAGTATCTAAAGGGGTCGGTGTATTCTCTTTATTCTATTAGTCGAGGCTTTTTCGAGTTGGACCGATTGTTTCGTGTTTTTTCCCGTCATGGCTATCCACGTAAAAATTGACTGTGTTTGTGTTGTGCTTTTGTGTGATTGTGGATTTTTGAATCATGTCTGGGTTGTGCCTATTTTCTTCGGTCCTCACAAATTCCTTCTGGTCTGGAAAATGATTTTCACGTTCGTTCCCAATAGAGTGGTATTAGAGCTTGTGGTTGCAATATGTTAGGAGATTAACAGCCAAATCAGATAGAAGAGATGGATGCGAAGCCAATGCGCATGATAAACTTGAACAGTTCCAAATATCCCTATTAGCGGATCAAAATGAATGCTTTATTATTCTTTGCAGTAACTATATCTTTCGATATTTGCTTCAGAGAAGCCTAGCAAAAAATGCAAAAATCTGATAAGGACTGGAATTTTGAACATATACCGGTATGTTAGGACTATCATTTACCTGGACCACATTCTTTAGTTGTTCAAAATAAGGAAAGTCAAGTGTAAAGACTGGCACATAAGAAATCCAGTAGATGAACAGGAGACACATAAACTTTGGCATCTTTGCAGTGATAGCTGAGGAAACAATCCAATTCTTGTTAACTTGTCACTCTCAATACTATGACATAAAATAATATTTGATCACACTATTAGTCCTCCAAGTACTTGCACTCATGAGTGCGGGGTCCTCGAGTAGAAGCCCTGCGGCCAACCCATTTAATTCAGACTTTAAGGCAAAGACGGACATTGCTAAGGCATTTCTGGAGAAGGCCGCGAGGAAGATGAAGAAATGGATCGATGTGAGGCGAAGGGCAGTTGAGTACAATGGGGGATATGGTGTTGGTCAAGCTATAACTGCAACAGTTTAAGGTATTCCAGAAAGTGCACAAAGGACTGATTCGAAAGTATGAAGGTCCCTTCCTTGTGCTCAAGAAAGTAGGCAAGTGGCCTACAAGCTCGAGCTCCCCGCCAAGCTGAAGATTCATCCAGTCTTCCATGCAAGTAGCCCGAAGCCATACCATGAAGACTTGGATGATCCCTAGCTAGGAGTTTCGAAAAGACCCACAATAACCATGTCTATGTCCTTCAACAAGGAAGTGGAAGTCATGCTCAACAAGAGGACCATCCATCGGTGAGGCGTGCCCCCGTATGTGGAGTACCTCATCCAATGGAAGGGCATGCTGTACGACGAGTCTAGCTGGGAGCAAACTGATACGTTGCATCAGTTCGAGGTTGAGGTCCAGGCATTTCTCAGCGAGCATGGTTGACGAGGACGTCAACGCCTTAGGTGGGGGAGAATGTAACACCCAAAAAGCGGCACCCCGCTTGTGGTAAAATTGTATAGCTTCTACGGACCAAGGTTATGCGAAAAGATTTCAGAATGTTATAGAAGATGGTGGAATCTTATAGAAGGCCCCAGAATCTTCCAGAGGATCCGAGAATCTTTCAGAAGACTCAAGACCTTTCTAGGTGTCTAATGATCTTTCTGGATATACTAGTACTTCCTTGTTCGTATCTAATCCCTAGAGTAATTCCTGAAATATGTCGATTCCAGAAGGTTCCTGATGTTTCCATGTAAGCCCTATGGGCACTATAAATAAGGGGGAGGCCTCATTTGTTCCTCACCACCAAAACTTGTAAGCATTCTCCAAGTAATAGAAGAATCATTTACGAGTCCAACTTTGCTCCATTTTGCTTAATTTCCTTAGTATTCTAGCTAAGCAGGTTCGACAAGGCTTGTACGAGTCTTCAAGAAGGAAGATAGTGCGTCGCATGCAACGAAGTATAGCCTAAACCACTAAGTCCATAACAAACCGTACTATTGACGAGTATGTCGCTGAATTCAGCAGACTCCGTCGCTTTGTTGACTATATGGTTAAAGATCCAGTGGCCCGAGCCCGTAAATTTTGACAAGGTCTAGCTACAAAAATCAGGACCCTTATCATTGTTAATGGTGCCAAGACCTATGCGAACATCCTAGCTGTTGCTCGAGGCATAGAGATAGAAGTGGACCTAGATCCTAAACCCAAAAAAGACCATGATGTGAGTAAGAACACCAATCTTGGACCGACAAAGCGTCAAAAGACTTTCCAAGATTAACGACCGATCCAGCATCTAAACCAGATTACCTGTGCCTATTGAAAGAAGACTGGACATAAGTGGGTACAGAAGGAGAATGAAGCAGTGCTTCCACTGTGGTTCGACTGAACATAGAATCCAAGACTGTCCTTGAGAGAAGACTAGAGTCCAAACCAACGGACAATGGAGCTGAGGTAAGAATGAAGAATTGCATAATTATGATTTTAATAGAATATGTGACACTTAGATTACCTCTAGACTTGGATAAACTTTAGAAATAACATGATCTCTTCCTTTCTCTCTTCTTTTTATTTCAGCCTCACTCGTAGATCAATCTAATTAATCATGCCAAAACAAGTCATTCCAAAATTTTATAGTTGTGCTAAATCACGACGTTTCTAAATTTGATCATTTTTAGATGATTCGATCGTGCTATCCTCGATCGTATTTTGATCGTGCTAAGTTTTTATCCTATTCTATTTTTGATCATGCTAAGTCACATCATTTTAAATTTTGAGGATGAAATTTCTTTAAGGTAGGTAGATTTGTAACCTCTTGTATCCTACTTCAAAAAAAATTCAGAATTTATAAAAAAGTTCTAGAGATTTTTGAACGCCAAATTATTTTATTTATTTATTTCTAAATCATTGCTTGATTTAAATCCTTAGCCACGATTTTATAAGCATGATTTATTAGTCATGACTAAATTCATGAATGGGCTAAAGCCCATGAATTTAGCCATGATCAATGGCACATGGGTTAATTATCCTAATTGGTTCATTAGCTAACTAATTGTTTAATTAGCTAACTAATCACATGATTAGTTCTGGCTAGAAAGATTTGGAAGCTTCTTCTAGCCACCTCACCCACACCCATGCCCCCATTATTCTTATTATTTATACTTTTGCCTTGAATGGCACACCTATTTAATGGGGTATTCCACATTCTTTTCACAAACACAAATTACATAATCATTACAATTTACAATGACATCAATTCTCATACTCTCTCCCCTATGTCTGGTCGAGCTCCAGCAATCCGTCGCGACCCGACCCCTGTCGCTACCTCGCCCCACAGCCATAGTACTATCAAGTCTATTCCCCGGCCACCTCATCGGAGACACCAATAGCACCCACTGCCCCTTCGCCTCAATGCAATCACCCACACCACCAAGTCACCACCACCGCCACCTGACCCTTACACCACCACTGTCGCCGCCACATATAACACCACCACCGCCACCACCAATACAGAAACACTACCACCGACACCAACCCACACACCACTCCCCGACTTCGACCGAACCACCAGACTGCCACCACCATAGACTTCTCCCGCTTTGCCTTCACCCATGCCTCGCCCCTTCTGTAGGAACGAAATATAGAGCATTATACTCTAGAGGGGGGTGAATAGAGTAGGCAGCAGAAAATTAGCTATTTAAAAATTGTTAGCAACATGATCATAGAATATATATCACAGATATGTAAATGAAAACTAGAGAGCAGAGAGCAAATGCAATCACAAGGATGTATACTAGTTTTCCTCTTGTGAGGACTAGTCCAGTCGAAAGAACTCTAGCTTCCAGTTGAAATCTACTACGGAAAAATGTCGTAAGTTTTCATGCAAAGTTCTTGCAAATTCTACAATACGAACTTTGATCCGAAGTACTCAACCAACTTCAATTGCAAAGTGTCTTTCTTCAATCAAGCCTATGATTACAGTCACTCTGAAACTTCTAGACCATACCACACTGGCAAATCGACTAGAGGATTGTAAATATCTTAAGATTTGAAAATAAAAAGCTTAGAACACTTTGAAAAAACATATTAGGCTTAGAGAGAAGAGAAGAGAGAGGTGTGTTGAAATGATGGAAATTCTTCTCTATTTATAGGTTTTTCAAAGACAGAATTCAGGAAAAATTTGGGCAGAATTCTTTGAGAGAATTTCGACAAATAGTCATTGCATCCGTAACTACGGGGAGAGCAAGTTCAAAATCCAACGGGCACTAATCGAATTTGGAGCAAATTTGGGCCAAACTCGGGCTGAATTCCCTTGGTGTTCTGTTAGGGATTTTGTAAATTGGTTTTTGGCATTTTGAAAAGTCAAGCAGTTATGAGCTTTTATAAATAGGTTTATTTTCAAAATAAGAATATTTTGAAAATATTTTGGGGTAGCATATTTGCCAATACGACTCGGTGTACATCGTATTCCTAGACTCAATAAATAATAAAATTTATATTGATAAAAAAATACAGATTCAATGGCGAAATGGCTTCTTGTCTTAAACGGTAGCAGTAGCAGTTCTCAGCAATTGTCCAAGTAGACCTTATATCGAGACATGGTTAGATCAATTATTAAAATCAGGTTTGACCATGACCAATGGGCCAACAATCTCTCCTATTTTTATAATTGATAAACCTTGACCGATATAACATCTCGATCTTTGATTTGAAAAGAATCAAAATTTGTAAGGTACTGTTCAGTACTTGTATGTACTATTTCCTCAAAAAAAAATCTTGTATCCTATAAAAGATGTTAGGTCCATTTTCTCCCCAGTTGTCACTTAGCAAAATAATTGCTAAGAGAGAAGCTCCCCCACAATTCATGCTTAAGAGACGAACATTGAAGAAATACAACAAAAGAATAATATATATTTCATAGGCAGTTTAATGAATGAAGCATAAACTAAGATAGTGCCACGCATAGAATAAAAGAGAGAATGCATACATAGAAGAGAGAAAACAATACATATTGAAATAGTAAATGCATACTAATAAGAGTTTGAAAATGTATCAACTCAGCAGACAATCACAGTGCTTAAAAAATAAAGATAAAGTACTATCTTGGAATGTTGGAGCATTTCTAAGCATATATAGACAAAATAAAGAGTCTAACTAGATAACATCTAGATAAAGTACAAAAGTGTCTAGATCAAAAATCCTCAGAGTCATTATCGACATCAAGATCAGCAGCGCCACCATGTCCAAAAGGACCAGCTCCAAAAGTGACAGCTCCATGACAAGGGTGTGGAGTAGCACCAGAACCATGGTACCAGTCATAAGCATTATCGGGCTCAAAGAATTGATGAACCGACTCATCCTTATAGCGGTAGACAGAGACAGTGGAACCTCGTGGAAGTGAACTAGCACGTAGACCAGTCTGGACGAAACATAGATCCGTAAAGGAGTTTTCCAAGGCCTAAAATCGACTAGCATCTCGGAACTCGCATTTCCTTAATGTATCAGTCACAAACACTCGTAAAGAGTTTTGCTCATCCAGCTGAGCATGCAGCATATCAAATAGGTGCTGGTAGATACCCTCAAAAGACATAGGGTAATCCTGAGGAGGCAAAGGTACTGGTACAGTAGAAGAAACAGGAGGAGGAACAGCTGTGCTACGATGAGATAGCTAAAGATACTTGGGCTCAGAGTCACAAGCGCAAGTGGTTAGATCAATGTCAAAGTGCTGAAAGATGATCGAGAGAATCATCGCGTAAGCAAGGTTCCTGTGCCTTTTGTGACAACGGCCCATCATCTGAATAATAGTCTTAGGGACAGAAAACAGAATCCCCTTATGAATATGGTATAACAGAAATTTCAAGGGTGGTCATATCGTCCTTGGAAGTGGATTTGGGTCAGATAGTGGAGTAGATGATGCGATACAATTCATAGAAGAATAAGTTCAAATTTGCAGCTTTGAATTTTCCAGAATGAACTCAATCAGGAGAACAGAGTTCATTCTTGAAGCTGTTTAAAGTCGTCTCTCTGGGAAATTCAAATTTCGTGATATCGTCTAGTGAAGCACCTTCATTTGGAATATCAAGGATTTTTGCTAAGTCAGCATCATTGAATTGAATATCAATTCCAGCGAGACAACTCTTACTAGTGAAAGTGTCAAAGGTGAAATTGTAATAAAATAAGTAAATAGCATTAGTTGCGATAGAATATGAATGAGTGACAAGGTTGTGCAATCCTAATGCTTCAAAATAAGTTCGGTGGGACGAAAAGATAGTCCACTTGATCGGTGCGCCGGGGCATATATTGCGAATAGAAAAATCTGCATACCATAATAGGGATTGGTCATGAGTTTTGAAGTAAAATTCATTGAATTCCCCGTCGTCTGATTGGACGGGCGAAAAGAGTGATCCTACGAGGCTTTTTCGCTAGCTGCGGTCTTCTTCCTCTTTAACGGGTTGTGAATCCCAGGCATGATTTCTAGAAAATGTATAGAAATTCATAAAATTAAAATAAAGAGAAGGAGGAAGTTATACCTTCTGAAATTTGAGTATGTGGAAGAGAACGAGAATCTACGCATGAATCCACAATTTGGATTGAAAACTCCAAAAGACTTAAGAGAAATCAGAAGATAAAAATTTAGGGTTTGGAGCTCTCGGGTGCGGCTACTGCTCTGTTTGGAGGAGAAGAAGGTGATGAATAGGAAGGGCCACATTCAAATCTGACTTAAAAGTACCTGACACCAACTGAACACGGGCCGAAATCGGTACGAGTTCGCCTGGGTTCTGTTGAGGTATTTTTATGCAGAAAAAAAATGTCACTTTATATTCATCAATCTTTTTTTAATTATTTAATTCAAAGTTTAGTTATTTTAAATTTTAATTAATATAATTAATATTATTTTATGAATTAAATTTTGTTACGCAGTAACTGTTTTAGATTAGCTGTAGGGGTACTGTCCCAGCTAACGGAGATGGGAATACTTAAGTACCATTTCGCTTCGACCTTGGTCATGGTGACAGAAAGACACTTTGTAGGCTTGTCTCAAAAATAGTTTTTATATATTAAAACATAATTAATAAAATAAAATAAATTAATATTATTGACATCTAAAATTCCTAATTCTCGACGTAAATAATTGAAACGATCTTTCGCTAATAGTTTTGTAAATATGTCAACTAATTGGTTCTCTGTGTCTACATATTCAAGGTTTATATCTCTGTTTGTTTGATGGTCTCTAAAAAAATGATGTCGAATCTCAATATGCTTAGTGCGAGAATGACATACAGGATTCTTAGTCAAATTAATAGTGCTAGTATTGTTACAGAAAATAGGTATGTGTGAATACTGTAAACCAAAGTCATCTAAGGTTTGCTTCATCCATAAAATTTTTGCACAACAATGTCCTGCGGCGATATACTCAGCCTCAGTAGTTGATAATACGACAAAATATTGCTTCTTACTAAACCAGGAGACTAGAGCCTTACCTAGAAAATGACACGTGCCGCTAGTACTTTTTTATCTACTTTACATCCAACAAAATCAGCATCCGAGTAACCGGTTTGGTCAAAGGACGTGGTTTTGGAATACCATAAGCCGATAGAAGAAGTGCATTTTAAGGTATCGAAAGATACGCTTAACTATGCACAAGTGTGATTCCTTATGGTTAGCTTGAAAATGTGTACACAAACAAACACTAAACATTATATCAGGACGACTAGCAGTAAAATAAAGTAAACTACCAATCATACCTCGATACTTACGTATGTCGACCGGTTTGCCTTGCTCATTAATATCAAGCTTGGTTGAAGTTGCCATCGGAGTGCTAAGAGGTTCGACGGTTTCTAGATCGAACTTCTTTAGTAAGTCTTTTTTGTACTTGGCTTGATTAATTAACGTCCCATTGTTTGTTTGTTTGATTTGTAGTCCAAGGAAGAATTTGAGTTCTCCCATACTTTCTTCTTAAGACCCTTTCGGTCAAAGAGCTTTATAGCTTTGGCTTTTAATAAAAGTTAACCTTGTGTTTTAAGGTTATGAAGAAGCATAAGTTTTCCTATGTATAGTGACCTATGACTTCCAAAATTTTATACCATATATGTATGGAAAGAAGAAAAAATTGAATCACTTGGAGCACCTTTTCTGCATTCCATCAATAAAGATAACCAAAAGACAAATTTATAACATAAATGTATAATATATGTACGATAGTAATAGGTTCTGAGATGTCGAGCATCGCACAAGTTAAATACTCTTTAACAGACATATCCTAAAAGAATATGAAAAATCTTTACATGGATTAATTTGGAAACGTTCCACCAATCTACTTCAAGGTTTAGGGGCCTCAACACTGCTTCCGCTATATAATTCTTCAGAAGAGTTTGGTTCGCATGCTTTTTAGGAAAGCAATCAGCTAATTCAATACTTAGTATTCTAAGAAGAAACTTGAGAATATCAATCAAGGACATCGGTGTTTACCAAAGATCGAACAACCCTTAGACTGATCAAGAGGGAACTTTCCTCCACCTTAACCTTGAAATCTTTTACACCTATAGTTTGTAGTGTCGACCGATACCGATACGACCAATACCGATATTGTTTGGCTAAACCTAATCTGATACCGTTACTACTGATACTAACCAATGCCGATGTCAGGGATCTCTTTCTCAGTAAATTAAACAAAGATAGCTAAACAAAAAAGACCAGGTGTAAAAGTAAAATAATTTGTAAAAGCATGTAAATAAAAGAAAAAAAACTTATTTATTCTAATTATTAGGCTTTAAAATTCAGATAGTTGTTATATATTTTTAACAATTCATCAATTAAATATATGAATCGAACTCATCTGGCTCTTGAGGTCAACAAGGAGAAATATAACCTCCTTGGTTGTGGACGGTTTCGGGATCGAACTGCGAGGGAGGTGTGTGAGAACATATACAAAAAAATAGGGGCTAAAAGACATAACTTAAACTAAAACAGCATTTTAAATATTAAAATAGAGGTAGATGAATCATGATTTTTACAAGAATGGAGATTAGGATGAGTAAGAAGCCATGGAAGGGATTGGTGCAACAAGCTGATACATTAAGCTTGTCTTTCGAAATCGTGGAAGGGATGGGTTTTAGCATTTGATAGATCCATTTAATCATGAACAACCAAGTGAGATGTCGACCTAACACGACCAACATTTCAAATAATATCATCCTAGAAATATTTTGTATAAATATACAACATTATGAAATATACCTCTTTTACAACATTTTGTAAAAGTTGTTGAATATAACCCTTTTACAATGATTCTTAAACATTATAAAACGATATTACATACACAACGTTTATATAAAATTGTAAAATAAAGTAATTTTACCACATTGAACAAACATTGTAAAATATGAAAAATGTACAGCAATTGATAAACGTTGTTGAACATTACATTTTGACGATGTTTTAAATACATTGTCAAAATTAATAACTCGAACAACATTAAATAAATGTTGTCAAAATTAATAAATGTTATAATGTTAATAAAACGTTGTTAAAGACAGTAATACACAACTTTTGAGAATGATAATTGTAGAAGCCATAATGTTGAATATAAAACGTTATTTGTACATATATTTCACAATATTTTTACAATAAAGGTTGTAGAAGACCCCCATATTTATAATGTTTTCAGGAAGTGTTGTAGATAGAATGTTGTAAAAGAGGTTTTTTCTTATAATGCACTTTGAAAATTCTTGACAAAGAGACTCATCAGTAGATCCAAAGATAATATTGTCAACATAAATCTGAATCAAAAGAAGATTTTCTTTCAAAGATTTTATAAACAGTGTAGTGTCAATCTTCCCTTTTGTAAAACTGTTATCAAGTAAAAAAGAGCTTAATCGATCATACCAAGCACGAGGGGCTTGTTTCAGACCATATAGGGCTTTCTTCAACTTGAAAACATAGTCAGAGTTTTTGAAATCAGTAAATCCTGGAGGTTGAGCTACATAGACTTCTTCATTTATAAAACCGTTAAGAAATGTACTTTTTACGTACATTTGAAAAAGCTTAAAATTATGAAATTATAAAAATATGCAAATGTACATAACATGCAAATGGATTCTAATCTCGCAACTGGGGCATAGGTCTCATCGTAATCGATACCTTCCTCTTGGTTATATCCTTGAGCTACGAGTCGGGCCTTGTTACGAGTAACTAAACCATTCTCGTTGAGTTTATTTCGGAATACCCAGCGGGTGCCAATGACCGGATGATCAATGGGCTTGGGAAGAAGTTCTTAAACTTGATTCCGTTCAAATTGGTATAATTCCTCTTGTATAGCATCTAACCAAAAAATATCGCTATATGCTTCTTCAATAGTTTTGGGTTCTAGCTGTGAAATAAATGCAACACAGGAAACTATATCTCTGTTAGAGGAATGAGTACTTATACCCCTGGTAATCTCACCTATTACCAAGTCCTTGGGATGGTCAGCCATAAACTTTATTCTTTTTGGCAGACTCTCAAGGTAGCTGGTTCCGGCTTCTGGTTTTATACGTGCTCTGCTTGATGGATTTGCAAGTACTATGCTTGAAGGTTCTGCAGGTGCTGTGCTTGGTGTACTGACGTCTTCATCATCAATGTTGATTGTCTGTTGATTTAGTTCATCGAAAGTAACATTCATTGACTCTTCGATGATCATAGTCCTTTTGTTGAAGACTCGATACCCTTTGCTTTTGGCCAAATAATCGAAAAATATACCTTTATCGGTCTTTTTGTCAAACTTTCCTAAATTATCTTTAGTATTAAGAATAAAGCATTTGCAACCAAAGATTTTGAAGTAAAAAACTGAGGGTATTCTATCAAACCATAATTCATAGGGAGTCTTCTTCGATTTAGGTCAAATTAGAACCCTATTGAGAACATAACAAGCTGTATTGACAGCTTCAGTCCAAAAGTATTTAGGTAGGCTAAACTGGTTTAACATAACTCTAGCCATTTCAGATAGAGTCTTGTTCTTACGTTCCACAACTCTGTTTTATTGTGGAGTCCTACGGCAGGAGAACTCATGCAGATAACCGTGTGTGTCATAAAATTGCTCAAACTCTGTATTTTTAAATTTGGCGCTATGATCACTTCAAATACGAGTGATCATGAATACTTTCTCATTTTGAATTTTCTAGCAAAAGGAGACGAATTCAGACAATGCATCATTTTTGCTTACAAAAAAATATACCCACGTGTATCTAGAGAAATCATCTACTATTACAAATGCATATAACTTACCACCTAGGCTAGCAATTCTACTAGGTCCAAGTAAATCCATATGCAGTAATTGCATTCACTACATACCGTATCCTTCTAGAAGGTGATGTCTGGTAAGCCTCGTACCATTTTCTTTGTGGATAGTTTTGAAATTATGTCCATATTTGCATGACCAAGTCTCATATGCCATAGTTGACTCTCATCATTCTTGGTGATTAAGCATCTACCTATTTTTTTAGCATCTTCCAACAGATAGAAAACGTATATATTGTCTTTCCTAATGCCTTCAAAGATAGTACTACCAGTTGAACTATCAACTATAGTACATTTGTCTTTGACGAAGTTAATACCATAACCATGATCAGCTAAATGGCTTATACTAAGTAGGTTATATTTTAACTCGGTTACTTGACAGACATCTTTAATCACAAGATAAGAAGCCTTACCAATATTGGCGATACCTATTATATACCCTTTAAGATTATTACCGAAGGAGACATATCCTTTTTTTTTCTTCGACAGTGTTGCGAATAATGAAGCATTACTGGTCATGTGCCGTGAGCAACCACTGTTGATGATCTATTTGCTTCTAACATGCGTAGGGTGTTCCACATAGAAGAGAATTTGCAGATGAAACTTTTGGTACCCATTTCTTGTAGGGTCCTGAAATGTTAGTCTTTGGTATCCATGCACATAATTTCAAATCAACTAGATTTCTTACTCTACATGCAGGAGATATATGACCAATGGTGCCACAATAATGACATCTAGCATATAGAGTGTTATATGCAGTGTGTTGTGCATGATTGGTAGATCTTGGTCTTCTAGTTGGATATTTGTAATAAAATGCATACTTATTAGTCTTCTTGAAAAAAGATTTGGTTGGGTTTGGTCTGACAGTGTTGGGTTTGATAGTGTTTTGGTAAGTGACACATGTTAGGGTAGGAAGCAGCAACCTCAGGCTATTTTTCTAACCTAATTTCCAACTTTTTGGAAGTGTCATACAGTGTATTATAGTCAGCAGGGAGTACATCATTTTTGACTAGTGCTTGCTGAAGACTTTTCTCCTCTTTGAGTAGGTCTTCCTCTAGTTTGGTAATGGTCTTGTCTTTCTTTTCGGATAGCCTTATGGTCTCGTGTAACTGCAACTTGACAGAAGAAAGCTCACCTACCTTACTAGAATTATCATTACTTCTAACCTCAGCTAGTAGATCGGTAATTCTTTCTATTTCACCTTTGTACTCTTTGAGTACCTTCTTAGAGTTTTGGTATTTGCTAAGCAGTTTTCTGTAGTCACCTAAGAGGTCACTAAAGGCTTCACCTAACTGTTCAAAGGTAAAATCATCATATGTATCAAACAGGGGGTTAGTGTTTACCTGATCATATGCTATTAAGCAAACCGTCTGATTGCTCATCTTTTGAGTCGCTAGCTTCACTTTTATGCCATATGTTGGTGTTGGTATACCTTTTGGAAGGTGATTTCTTCAGGTAACCCTTTTCATACTTATTACTTTTCCTGGTTGAAGATGATGCTGTCGGACAGTCCTTCTTGATGTATCCTTTCTTCTTGCAATCGTAGCAGATTGGATCTTCTTCATTGTTGCTATTGTTGTTGTTGCATTCTTTTGTTCTTCTATTGAATCTCATGAACTTCTTAAAGTTTCTTACTATGAGAGCTTGATCTTCAGAGTCAGAGTCACTATCGTCGAAATCATCTTCGACAGAACTTCTGTATTGGGCTTTGAGGGCGATCGACATCTCCTTTAGTGCAACTTCTTCAAAGTATTGAAGTTCCAGCTCGTGAGTGAGTATCTTACCCATGAGTGTTTCAAGAGTAAAAGTAGTGAGGTCGTTTCTTTTAATTATTGCAATATCCTTTGGAATCCAGTTTTTCGTGACAGCTCGTAGAAGTTTGTGAATCTTCTCATGGTTATTGTATTCCTTGCCTAGAAAAGACAAAGGGTTTATAATATTCAGAAATCTTGTAAATATCTGAGTAATGAATTCGTTTGGCTTCATCTTGAATGTCTTATACTCCTGAGTAAGTCGACTGATCTTTGACTCCTTGACTTGTGTCGTGCCTTTGTGGGTAACTTCGAGAAGTTTCCAGACTTCATTGGATGTTGTGCATGTAGACACCATGTTAAATTCAGTCATGTCTAAGGCATAAAATAAAGCGTTAATAACACGTGCGTCAAGACTGGCCTGTTTCTTTTCAACTTCAGTATACTTGTCAAGGGATTTCTTAACCAACTCCCCATCAACAAGAATACGTGGAGGCTTTTTATAGCCATCACTCACAATAGACCATAAGTCAAAATCTAAAGATTTTTAGAAGAAACTCATACATGCTTTCCAGTATGTGTAATTTGTATCATCAAACAGTGGGGGTATGTTTGTGGCATGACCTTCACTTGCGAATTTTATAGTTGCCATATGTGATATAACAATCTATGTAACAGAAGTATAGATAATAATATAATAGTAGTTTTACCTTGCTTTAATGTATAATCCTCTCTGATACCAATTGTAGGAACGAGATGTAAAGCGCTATACTCTAGGGGTGAATATAGTAGGCAGCAAAAAAATAGCTATTCAAAAATCATTAGCAACAAGATCATAGACTATATATATCACAGATATGTAAATAATAAGTAGAGAGCAGAGAGCAAACACAAACACAAGAATATATACTGGTTTTCCTCTTGTGAGGACTAGTCCAGTCGGAAGAACTCTAGCTTTCAGTTAAAATCTACTATAGAAAAATGTCACAAGTTTTCATGCGAAGTTCTTGCAACTTCTACAACGCGAGATTTGATCCGAAGTACTCTACCAACTTTAATTGTGAAGTATCTTTCTTCAATCAAGCCTCTGATTACAA
The DNA here is from genome assembly GCA_029216955.1 of Iris pallida. Taxonomy (NCBI): domain Eukaryota; kingdom Viridiplantae; phylum Streptophyta; class Magnoliopsida; order Asparagales; family Iridaceae; genus Iris; species Iris pallida. Next base: position 2,709,862 of record JANAVB010041418.1, on the reverse strand, counting down.
TCACTCTGAAACTTCTAGACCGTGCCGCACTAGCAAATCGACTAGAGGATTGTAACTGACTTAGGATTTGAAAATAAAAAGCATAGAACACTTTGGAAGAACGTATTAGGCTTAGAGAGAAGAGAAGAGAGAGGTGTGTTGAAATAATAGAAATTCTTCTCTATTTATAAGTTTTCCAAAGACAAAATTCGGGTAGAATTCTTTGAAAGAATATCGACAAATAGTCGTTGCATCCGTAACTACGGGGAGACCAAGTTCAAAATACAACGGATACTAACCGAACTCGGGACGAATTTGGGTCAAATTCCCTTGGTGTTCTGTTAGGGTTTTGGCAAATTGGTTTTTGGCTTTTTGAAAAGTCAAGCAGTTAGGAGCTTTTATAAATAGGTTTATTTTCAAAATAACGATATTTTAAAAACATTTTGGGGTAGCCTATTTGCCAGTACGATACGGTGTACATCGTCTTCCAAGACTCAATAAATAATAAAAATTACATTGATAGAAGAAATACAAATTCAATGGAAAAATGGCTTCTTGTATTGAACGGTAGTAATAGCAGTTCTCAATAACTATCTAAGTAGCCCTTATATCGAGACAAGGTTAGATCAATTATTAAAATAAGGTTTGACCATGACCAATGGGCCAACACCTTCTGTGCCGATCTCGTGCGCCGATAAGATCTCCACCGCATGCCACTCTAGCCTTCCAGCGGCGCTCGATGACGCCAAAAACCACTCCAGATCCGCGTCATTGAGTCACCTCGAGCAGATCGTCCTTCGGTACCGATCTCCAGTCGGTGCTCGCTCTCCCCGTGCCATCGTATGGCCCCTCTTCCCCGACGGAGCCATGGTGAGGACTCCTCCAGGCCTCCTCTGCTTCTTTCTCTTCCGATCTAATCTCTCGCTCCTCCGCTTCATCTCTCTCTCGTTGGATTACTCTCTCTTTACTATTCTCTTTCTCTCTTTCTCTCTCTCTCTCTCTCTCTCTCTCTTACTTTCTCTTTTTACTTTGTGGTTTTTATTTATTTGTTTAGGAAGAGCCTGATGGGCTCCATTTTGCCTGAGCCCAGTTTCGAGTTGGCTGGGTCGGGTTCCAATAAGCTAATGTAATATATACATATATGTATATTGGTATGTATGTATAAATATGAGTGTATATATGAGTATGTATATAATATATATAACATTTAGTATTATTATTAGTACTATTAGCATCCCTACAAGCATTAATTGGGCTTTTAGCCCTACATCTTTTGTATTAATTTAAAATTGGGCATTTAGCCCTGCATTATTGGAATAAATCAAAATGGACTTTGAGCCCTATATAATGATTTCCATTTTATTTACAAAATAGGCTACGGGTCTTACAAAATTGATGATCAGTATTGGGCCCCGAGCCCTACATATTGATAATTTGATTTATTTAAGTATAAATTGGGCATAGGCCCACAAAGATATTTTTGGTTCTATAAATTGGGCCTAGGCCCTATATGATTTAAATGGGTTTGAACCCTAAAGTGAATAGTCTTTTGGTCTAACTAAAATTAGCCAACGACTATTAGCAAATCTTTTATATTTGATCATGGGCTTTGGGCCTAGAGGCTATTTGATTAACGGACATGGGCTTGTATTACAAGTTAATATTTAGCCCTAGTCTCTAATAAAATTATTTCTAAATAATATTTTGACTAAATTTCCTTAATCAATTTCCTTTTAGCTTATTTAATAAAATCACGATCATGACTAATCAAACCATGTTTTCCTCGATTATCGTGTCGACTCCCAATTATGGACTTCTACATATCAAACTAGGCTATTTGGACTATTCTGGACTTTTTGGAACGGCATGTTTCGTCGTTTGAAATCATTTATTGGACTTTAGCTTCTAAGTTATTCCGTGTCGACAAGATCATATCGTGCACATCGACTCCAACTAATTTAGGCAAGTACACCATGCTTTATGTTTCATTATACATTATAAATACTGCTAGTATGTCTTTCCTAGTTGGTTAACACATTGAGACACGATTTTGGCACGTGATGACATTACTTGAATTTGATTCATAAAAAATTATCTTGAGTCATTTAGAATCCTTGAATCACTTTCTGAATCACCTATTACATGTATCATGGGAAAGGAAAAATGTCAAGCAATTATGCGACCAATAACCAACTGCCAGAAATATTTCAGAATGATAATTCGACATACATCCCACGTATGTTCGGGACGTATCTTTAGAATCACCAATCCTAAGCTGGTTTCATAATGAAATGGTATTTCAAACACACTTAGCATAATTTTTTTATTCTTGATCTTGCATTATTATTTTGATAACATAATTAGTTCTTTAAAATTACTTGTCTTTATCTACTAGTTCCTTAAAATTACTTATCATTATCTAGTGTAGCATTTCATTATCATGTATAGTCTTTTTATCTAATTAATTGTTACATTATTTATGTGGCTTTATTTTGTATCATGCGACATTGTGTATGGTGTTACTTGCTCCAATCCTGACTGGATAGTTGACATTTTAGTTTTTATTTGGACTTGTGATCTATCCATCCGATGAAGCAGGACGAAGGCCATATCGTAGCATTTACTTAGCATCTTTTTGCTTAGATCCATTCTTAGTTTTATTTCCATAATTACTAATGTATTTGTCTCTGGGAGACATCTTTTCAGTTTTATAATAATTTGTGATCAAACTCTTGGATTCACTTGCTTTATGCTACTTTGATTATCAGTTTTATCATATTCTGGTTCCCTTATCATGATGCATCTCTTTAGCACTGTGATTGAGTTACCTTGCTTGACTTGCTAGAACAGCATGCTACGTCACTTCCCTGTCGTAGGCTAGGCGTGCTCACGCACCCGTACCCGAATATCATGCAGGCGTGGATCGTGACAATATACCCAACCCTTTTGCAAGTAGCAAGTGATTAAACTTATATCAATATTGTTTTAAAATCAATTCCATTGGGGTTTTTTTATTCTTTTGAAGTTGAGTGCGAGAAAATAGAATTCCATCATTTTGGAAAATAAAAGGAAAAAAATCATATTAAGTTATTTTCTTTTTTATTTTCTCTAACCAAATAACACATATTTTCTCTTCCCTTTTCTTCTCTCTTTCCCTCAAACAAACACAACCAGTATATAGTGTAATTTTTTTGGCTCCCTTCCAACATTGTTGGTGTTGCATGGGATTCCCAACATATGTTGAGAACACCTCATAGTGTGATAATGTCATTTGTGTATTGGAGAAGTTTGGGGAGTTAAAGGTAACAAAGGTAGCACGATTTGAGCACGTGTCAGACTCTAGACAGACTAGCAGTATACTAACGGTATACCGCCGGTACACTGTTGGAAAAGTGAATGTAAATTTGACTTAAAAAATTAATTAAAATTGTTTTTAATTAAATTTAACACATATTTGTCTTGCAATGAGTGTATCTATTTGAAAGGTGTGTCCTTTCCAAATAATGTGTCTACTCACATTTGTGCCACGTTGTCATTTATAAAAGCAGTTCTATGAGTGTTTGATCAATTTAATTCACTCATTTATACATCAAGCATTTAGTCCGAGAGAGAGAGACAGAGAGACTACTTATATTGCTTCGTCCAATTCCTGCGGTGTGAAGTACTGCTAACGAAGGAGAAGTACCGTTGTATACTGGGAGACAAAGTCGTCATTAAACTGTAAGCACCTGTGCTAGGCGAATATTGTCTTAAGAACATTGAACTATGTTCAAGCCTCGATTTTGGTTAGATCATTTATTTATATTTTACTTCAGATTCCAAAATACAGAATTGGAATTACTACTTAAAATCTTAAGACAATATTTTTTGGGTAGCGTTTCACTGCTCTGTATTTCGGGATTACGTTTCAGCAGAAATTATGTTTCAGTTTCATAGTGTAGAGAAACTTTTTTAAATTCCTCTGGTTTTATTTTATTCCTCTAATGCAAATCATGGAAAATTTATTTACCTTGACAATTTTTCCATACAATTTTTTTTGACGTGTAATTGAATATAAAGTCCTCTAGTTCAAAGTCCTTGAAGTATTACTTTACTACATTCATTCTGTAATAATCGGCTCAACTATTGTATTCACGATAATAACTAGTTTGAGAACATAACACAGTACTGTTATTGTCTTCATTTTTCGATTTCATCTTAGTTTCTATTTTTATTATTTTGTTATTCTTTTAGTTCTTAACATTGGTTCTAATTTGTTCTCCCAAAATAGAACATAAGAGAACGCATCTCAATTCTAAATTTTATTTCTTCTTTTCACTTATTGGTATATACTACTATATTATAACAGACAAAAATGTTAGCAATTGATAATAATGTGATGATCACTTCTTCTTCTGTCCATATCGGACAAGGAGAAAAGCCAAAAAGTTTAATGGAACCGATTTCTAGCGTTGGCAAAAGAAAATGTTGTTCTATCTTACAACTCTGAATCAGGCAAAGATTCTAAACGAAATAACCAATGTTCCGTAAGAAGGTAAAACTGATATGTTGTTATTACAAAAGTTGAAAAATTAAAACATATAGACTTCTTATGTAGGAACCACATATTAAGTGGACTGTATAAATATCTATGGAATGTTTACAGTCCACTGAAGACTACAAAAGAGGTATAGGATGCTCTAGACAAGAAATACAAAGTAGAAGATGTAGTATCTAAGAAATTTGTAGTAGGCAAATTTCTAGACTACCGTATAGTTGACTCCAGATCAGTGGCAAGTCAAGTTGAAGTTTTGCAATATATTTTCCATGAACTGGTTGCGGAAGGTATGACATTATGTGAACCATTTCAGGTAGCCTCTGTAATTGTAATACCCCAAAATTTTAAAATAATTATTTTAATTAAATAATATTTAAAAGGATTGTTTTATTTTTAAATTTTATTTTGATATGATTTAACTCCTAGATTTTTTTTCGGAACATATTTATCTCTAATAACAATACATAATTATTTTATTATTTTATTAATGAATTTCCTTAGATTTTATTAGGTAAATAGGTATATGTGAAAGTATATATGTATATGTCATGACCCGCACCCAGAGTAAGGGCACGAGTGCGAGACAACGTCCCAGCCTACGTCGCAGAAACGACATAGAACGCTGTCTAGGTCTACTATCTAACAACAGTTAAAATATTAAAACCTGTCGAGAATGGTCAACTCCAAACGGAGGACAAGCAATTGCAATATAATATACTCAACCACAAATTCTAAGAAGAAAAGATGACACTGAAAGAAAAGACAACAATATATGAAAATATCATCCTGAAAGTCCAACACAGAATAATAGAAGTCCAAAGTCTCAGAGTCAACAATCTTAAATACAAATACTAAATAATAACAAGCCCAAGTGTAATCTGGAGTCAAAGTCCAGTACTAAACTAATCTAGCAGAGCTACCACTAATGCCTCATCGGCTAGAACTAACCCCTGCTGGACAAGGGTCTCCTAGTCTATGCCCACTATGTCATGAGGACCATAGTAGGTAGGACACTCGTCCTTTCCATCATCTGTAAAATTTTGTCAACATATCCTGTCAGGATGGAACAAGCATAATCTACTAACAACAGTTCACAAGATATGACAAATGCTACGAGACTGTAAATAGAGAGTATATACAAGAGTAATGGAAATTTACATGTAAGTATCATGGCAAGGTAAGCTGTAAACTAGAGGTAGAACAAGACAAGTAAAACTGATCATGGCATGTACAAGAATCAAGAATCATCTATCTAAGTGTATGAATACTAGCTTCGATATGTGGCCGGCTTGGGTCTGAACAAGGTCTAATAATTTAGCCAATCATATGTGGAGTGTAGACCACACATCTATACTAATACTCCCCACCCCCGACTGGTAGAGTGGATCCAAATAAGACACGTTACGACACGGGATTCTACAAGAAAGGAGCAAGTCTCCTCGAGAATCGGTGTCCATATACTGTACAAGAACTACAAGGGGCTTGTACAAGATATACCAAGATAACAAGGAATAACATCTCATGTCGGGATCCATGAATACCAATCCGTGGGACCAATGTGTCAAGAACAAGTATATCTACACTAAGTACTTGAATTATAACAGTTATCGTAAAATAGAAAAGTTATCAGAGAATGTACTCGCCTGAGATATGATATAATATGTCAACTAAGTCCAATACAGTGCCTCGAGGACCTAAAGTTGGAATGTCGTATCAATATATAGTTCTAGAAGTAAAAGCAAGTCAAACTAAGTTATATTAGGTCATACTAGGTCATACTAGGTCACATGAAGTCAAACTAGGTCATGCTAAGTCAATCTAAGTTAAGGTAAGTCAAACAAAGTCAAACTGGGTCAATGGTTGACTCGCAGTTAACTTTTGGTCAACTGGTCAACTTCTAGTCCAATCTAGGTCAAATGTTGACTTGCAGTTGACTTTGAGTCAAAACAGTCAACCTTGGTCCAACATGGTCAAATCTAAGTCAAATATCCTGTTCCTAACCATTACCTACCAAGATAACCCACTTACCTTATCTCTATAGGTATCTTATATCAATACCTTCAATATCTAGGTAGTACCTTAACACCCCATCTACTTCAGACTAGTAGATAACTCACTATCCTAGGCTAATAGATCATACAATTTCTTTAGACTAGTATATACCCATCTATCTTAATATCCTACCAATACCTTACCCTTAGACTATAAGTAAATCCTATTACCTTGTCAATACCTTAGACTTCTCATTTACCCTCTAAGATACTAACTTGTATCTAATGCTCTAACTTACTAGTATCCTAATCTCTAAGATACTAAAATATATATATTTAGGACACTAGCTATATACATCTAACTATCTAACATACATTTCTAGTATCCTAAATTCTAAGTTACTAACTAGTAGTATCCTACTCAAGGTAATATGACACACTAACCTATGACACCAAGATACCAACTTACATCTCTAGACTACTATCTATCCACTAACTTAGGATACTAATTTTTAATATAGGATACTAACTCTATATCTAAGCTATCCTAGGATACTAACTAAGATACCATATACTTTATCCCTATTGGTATCCCAACACCCTTACCTTGGTTGGAAGTCCAAAACTAGTCTAGGTATAAATACCTTAGTCTCCCAATACCCAAACTATAGTTATCTAGCATCTATTTATCTACCCCAAGTTATTAGATAACCAATACCTTAGTATCTAACCCTGGTGTCTAGGTAACCATACCTTACCTTGAAGGTAAACCCCCTATTACCTTGTCTTGAAGATAAACTCACTACCTTACCTTGTGGTAAGGTAAACCCCTTTACCTTAAAGTAAGGTAAATTATAATATCTTAGGATACCAACATCTAATATCCTAAGATACTACCTATCTACAAACTAACCACTATCTAACTTAACTCTAATCTATACAAGATACAACTTATCTAACTATCTAAGATATCTAACCATTAGGATACTAACTCATCTAATCTTCAACCACACACACACAAACCATGGATAACCAAGATACTAATATCTAACTATAACATATATGTATATATATCCATCTCTAACTCTAACCAACTAATATATGTCATATCTAACTAACAATAACATAGACTAACACAACTAACTATCTAACTTATACAAGATACCACTATCTAACTTCTAAGATACCTCTAACCCCTACATAGATTCTAACATAACCACTAACATATTCATATATACAACATCTAAATCCATCTCCACTCCAACACTAACACACACAAAAGCATATACCAAATCCATCCCCTCTCTTCTAACACACCCATACACATCTATATACAAGCACACTACCACTCAACCAAAACACAAATCACTCAACAAACCACACTAGCCTCAAGTTACATAGGATGGCATGATCCTCCCAACTCTCTCACCTTCACAACGCACACACTACACTACCATCTACACAACATCAAACACACACTAGCACATATCCTCTATCAATCTCACTTCTCTCTACTAACCACACACATCCTTATCTCATTCAAACACACACACTATACTAACATATATTACCTACAATAATATATATATATATATATATATATATATATATATATATATATATATATATATATCATACATATTCTTGACAACCTATGATACCTACATTTACTTGATATCCATACTATATAGGCTCACAGGATACACAAAATGTCCATGTCGTATAGTCAATTTTCTACTTAAAACCAATACTGCACCTATTAGACCTATTTACTAAATTCTAGTATTAAAGTATGCCATAGCCCTTCGTATTAGCTTTCCGAAACTTTAAACGGATCACATTTTCGTGTTCGGAAGCTCTCGAAATCACGAAAACACCGAAACGTGTTCGTCTTTCGGACAGCTAACACTCAAACAGTTTTACAGAAAGTTCTAGAACGATTTTGGCCTATTAATATATATATTTGGAACTTCGATACAGTTTTTAAAAAAAAGGAAGATTAATCAGAGTCTTGAGCTAGAGGTTATGGCATTTCTATGTTGCTCTGGCTACTAAAAACGTGGATGAAAATTATGACGAATTTGGGTTGTTTTAGACAAAAGAAACACATACTAACTATATCATCTAGGATACTAACTAGATTATCTAACTCACTAACTTAACACTAACACACCCACACTCTATCACATACACACAAGACACATATCAATATATATATATATATATATATATATATATATATATATATATATATATATATACAAAAAAAATCCCAAATCAGTCCACATCCATAAATATAATAATATTTGATATTTTTACACAAAAATAGGGCTTGTAGGCCATAATACATAGATTCAAACATTGGTATCCAAATGAGAACAAACCTAAACATTCTAACCATGGTTAATCTACTCTCTAACACATGATAATCTGAAATTAGAAGACAAATAAGCCTATAGGGCAAAATCACAAACACATGGTGTGCCCCTTTGGAATCTCTCCATGGGGGACACCAAACCTATCCTAAATTCCTAAAAAGGACTCAAAAGAGCCTCTAAAATATTCCTAATGGTGGTTCATGCATGGGGGTGGTTCCTATGGATTCAAAACTAATAAATATGCAAGAGAAAGATGAAATAGAGAAGGTTTAGAGAGAGAGAGAGATACCTATTGGGAGTTGATTCCCAATGAACAACCCAAAGGATACGAATCCTACACAGACTCTTTTAGAAAATGGACACCCCTCCTTGCTTTTGGCTCCACAATTCTTGTAACTCCCTCTCCTTGAAAGAATGAGAGAATTTGGTGGAGAAAAGAGAAGATTTGAGAGATGAATCAATGGGATTTGCTCTCAAGATTAGGAAGAACACTAAAATGGGAATGGAGGCTACTTTGCAAATGACAAGGAGATGGAACCCTCTCTTGCTGCCATAAGGGTTAGGTTTGGGCCAACAGAAAATGTCTAATATGCCCCTAATAGGTCCCTTTTGGTTAATCTAAGTCATACAAAGGTTTGGGGTCAAAATGGTCAAGTTTCTAATCTCTAAATAACTAAACTTGTCATGTGGGTTTAGTCTAAATGCACTAGCCTAATGAGAAGAGTTTGTGGGCCATGCCTAACAAATCTTTGGGTCCTGACTAGAGTGTAAACTACCCGGGTCACTAACACAAGTCAAAACTAGACGAAACTCAAACCCGGCTAAACTAATCCCCAAAATACAATATTAATAAATAAATATTCACAAAAATATTATAATATAAAAATAACAAATTTACCCTCATTTTTGAAAACAGGCAGTTACAGTATATATTTATATAAATAGATAATTGGTGTACAATACTTTGTATGGAAATATTTTTAAAATTATTTAAAATATTCTAAGATTTATTATAAATAGGATATGAAATAAAAGTAATACATTTGTATAGATTTTTTTAATAAAATATGTATATATGAAATATATACATAAATTTAGAATTTTTTATTTTCGTAAAAATATTTTAAATATTATCTTAGATTTTAATTATTTAAATATTTTCTTATATTTAAGGATATATTTAAAGTTACTTAATTATATCTTTTAAAATTTAGTTGTTCATAAATATATATATATATATATATATATATATATATATTTTTTTTTATATATATATATTTTTGTTCATAAATATATATATATATAAAATTTAGTTGTTCATAAATATATATATATATATATATATATATATATATATATATATATATATATATATATATATATATATATATATATATATATATATATATATATATATATATATATATATATACTATTTATGGACAACTAAATTTTAATATATATATATATATATATATATATATATATATATATATATATATATATATATATATATATATATATATAAATATATATATATATATATTTATTATTTATTTATTTATTTATTTATTTATTATTTATATTTTATTTATTTATTTATTTTATATAATATATATAATATATATATATATATATTATATTTTATATATATATATATATATATATATATATATATATATATGAAAGGATGTATTTAGAAAAAATTCTTTATCTGGTTACTGTTCATCGAACAGTAATCGAGAGGGGAAGGCAGACCCCGACATATAGAGGAAGAAGGAAAAAAAAGAAAGAAAAAAAACCTAACCCTAGGCCCGATCTTCGACCCTTGCCTCCCCTGTCGTCTCACGACCATCGCTCAACGCCGACGAAGCTGTGCCAACCGTAGTAGGCCGACAGCAACAGCAGTAGGCCAATAGCAACAGTAGCAGCGGGCAACAACATGGCAACTTTGCGATACGATTTCGCTCACCTCGTTCGATATTTTTCTAAGTAATTTTGTAGATGTGTAGATAACATAATTGACTTCATTTCCCTTTAAATAGTTTGTCTTATTTTGTATTGTGCGCGACGAAAATCAAGTTCCAAAATAGAAAAAAAACTCGATTTCCTGGACATAAAAATTATCCCGAAACACTGTTTTGGAAGCTAATTTCTGAACAGAATAGTTAGAATTTTCAAAATCTAAAAGAATAGAGTTGTAGCCAACATGAACGACTTCACAACAAATATTTATTCATAATTTTTCCATTATTATTTTTTAAACTAAATCAGTTCCAAAATCATAAAAAAATTATTTTCAAAAATTAGAAAAACTCCGATATGGAGTCCGTTCTGACAAATCGGGCGGCTTGGTCGCGAACCACTTGCATCGAAAGGTGAGTATGGACTTCGCGGACGTGTGGGGTTTGACAGAACTCGAATTGGTTGCGTGTGCGCGACGAATTCGAGGCGTGTCCATCAAAAATCCTCGTATCGATGTTTTTTCAAATCAATCCATTATTTCGTGCACATTCTTCACATCACTAAGAAACTTTTGCCATGGGACTCATGGAATATTTTGGTCCTGTGAGCCAAGTTTGGTTCGATTTTGAGACAGTTGACCGGATCGTCGTATCGCGGTACGATCCAATTCAATGGGCAATTTTGTGCACTGCTCATCGGAATCCAAATTCGGACATACCTTTCTGATTATATAAAAAAATCTAGACCCATAGACATATAGTTTGATAACCTTAGAGATCATTAGATTTGGCATATTTTTCGATGCAAAACGGGTCCAATGGTGGACATCATTTTGACCCAAAATTACCATTTTTTTCTTGTATCCAGAATTGGACTTATGAGTGGCCTATCTTAGCTATTTCTTTTATTTCGGGACTGATGGTGATGTCCATTTCAGCATTTGGAGATGTTTGCGGAAGTTTGACCTTTGCTGCTTTCGTTGGTTTGACGAGTTCGTCTACAGAATGTTGTCTAATCGTTGCACAACCTCCAGACAAGTGTACATTGCCAAAGTTCTAGTACTTATTTAATTTCTTCTTTTAATTATTTATTTTCTTGTTTTTAACATTATGTACGCAAGATTGGTTGGTACTTAGCATCCGAATAGTATTCGGGTGCCGATGATTGTTTGTAGATATCGAGTGTCAAAACTGGGAATGGCAATTCATTTTATTTGTGTTTCATTTACACGGTAGACTGTAGGATACTGACATGACCATGATACAGAGTCTACATGAGATATTCGTGGCTACGGACTTCGTGATAGGCTATAGGATTTATTGTGTGTACTTGAAGATCTACTTTACTTGACATGGCTTGACTTGATAGATTTAGATCATGTTTGTGTCTGTAGTCGGGACTTGGTTGTTACCTAACTCATTTGCCACTATCTCTATACTCGAGCTTTGGTATTATCTTAACACGTTTGCGCAAGGTACCACGATACGGTGCCTTGGGTGTGAGTACTGAGGTGCTTGTGAGCCTCAGTAATTGAAGCCAGATATCCGGAAAGTGTTCTCAAGTACATTTCACTTAGATGGCAATAGTAGTTATCCTTTAGCATTTATATTCTTTTTGTACTATTACTTTGGCATGGCTTTATGTACCTTGCTACGTCCCCTGAGGACCTGGTGATCTCTCCAGGTAGTCATTCATACCGGAGTAGTTTAGCGACATGGTGGTTTTGCTATATCAGTGTTCAAGTATTTTATCGTGCTTTTATATTTCATCTATTATTTATATTCTGCTATATAGCCTAGTTTTGTAGACCTATATTGTTCTTCGGGTCTACTCAAGCACATATGTTATTGGGCTACTGACCATAATACATATTGTTTATTCTTTATATCATATATTTTGTAGATTGAGATAGGAATCTGTTAGTTAATTTGATAGATAGATTTAGAAACCAAGACAGCTTATACGTATTCGAGTAGGACAGGAGTCCACTTGATACATATCTGGCATGTATACACATTCCTAGTCCTGCATATTTTGGGACTGGGGCGTTATAGTAATTGAAAAACTTTTACCTCTCTAGAAGGATTATAAGAATTATCTGAAACATAAATATAAGGACATGCCACTGGCCGATCTAATTGTGAGGCTTAATATAGAAGAGAATAACGAAAACACTAAAAAAATCTTCTATTAAAGACAGGGCAAATGTCTTAGAGACATGACAAAATGAGGAAAACATAAACATATTGGAGACTCCGGAGGGATTTACTCCGGTCAAGGGAAGTATAAAAAGTTCAAAAAATAATGTCACATATACAAGAAGATGGGGCATAAAGCTGCAGATTGTCATAGACACAACTACAACAACAAAAACAACAACAAGAATAAGGGACGTCCTCAGTAGGCTCATATGACTAAAGATGAGCATTTGGCTAGAGTTGTTGAAGATCTCGTTCTAGTGGTGGTTGTCTTTGAAGTGAACTTGGTAGGAAGCAACCCAAGGGAGTGGTGGGTTGACAGTGGAGCTACCCGTCACATTTGTGCTGAAAAGGCTATGTTCAAAACCTACCAAAGTGTCGACCAAGGCGAACAACTCTTCATGGATAATTCTTCATTGTCAAAGTTGAAGGACAAGGGATGATCATACTAAAAGTTACGTCAAAAAAGGAGTTGAATCTTAACAATATTCTGTGTATGCTATATATTCAAAAGAATCTGACTTTTGGATCTCTGTTAAGCAATCATGGATCTTTGTTAAGCCTTAATTTTCACCTTTACCTAGCATATAGGCGTAGAAGGGTTAGGCATACTTGTAGGTATTGTGTATCTTTCCATAGATAGTAAAGGTAGATTGTTAATCGCGCTGATAAGAAGATTGATAGATAGTTTACGAAGGCATGGCATAGATTCTAAGGATTGATTAGAGGTGGAGTACTCTATGTGGTTAACAACCATATCACCATAGTTACCAGTCCCTTTCTACTCTAATTCTCTCGAACTAGTCAAGGTGACTTAACTCTTCGTAAGCCTAGTCATGTTTGATTTCTTCGAGATTAATTTCCTGATCCTTTTATATCTTGGTTTTGTTTAATTTTGAGGACCAACTTTTTATGATAAATAGATTGTAAGCCCCTCTAAATTTTAGGATTTACTAGGATTATCAATTGATTGGTATAAATTGGTTCCCACTAGGATGATAAATCATTGCCTAATGAACACCCACTTTCTATTTAGATCATTTAGTGTCCTCTATTATGGCATTAATATTCGGAGCGCAATACTAGCTGTTACCTTCAACAAATTTCATATGCAAGACCTAGACGAGTCCACCTTCATTTAGGCATATCATGTCCCACTCAAATATATCCCCTTATACTTTATTTTTCCGATACGACTTTCGGGACAAAAAGGCCAATTATAACTCTTACTGTAATACCGATGTACTTCCCGACTTCAATTGGAGACCCAACCTCGACTCAAATCTTTCGACCCAATATATGATTATGATCTACTTAAAGCCCACTACACATTTACTATTAGTGTGCCACTCATTTGAGCCCCCATGTTCTATTTATACACAAAAGTCACGAAAGGTGCATCTTCCGACTTACAGAACCTATTTAATCAATCTGACTCGGAACTAGCCCAACCACTTGAGTTAGAACCTGTTCTAGGTTACCCTAACCTAATATGAATGCTTTAGATTGATTTTATGAGATTTTGTCTAGCCAATATAGATTTAAACCCAAGATTCATTCAATCAAAGATTGATGTCCAATTAGGGAAACCACAAAAACCCAGTTAAACCCATTCATGCATATCTTCATATTTGGACTATAAAATCAAACTTTATGAAATGGGTCCCTACACCTATTATGTAGTCCCCATCATTTGGTCAATGAATTCTCCCTCCATAAATTCCTTAACCTTATCTCTTCGTCGCCTATGTTATGCGAAGAATGGAATCTCTCTGTACAAACTTGTTTTCGGTTATACTTAACCAAGACCTTTCCTACCGCCTTGATGAAACATGACCAATATATGAGCAATGTTAAATAGGTAATACATAAGCTTCCTTTAGAGTCCGTGAATACGGTCAAAAGTACCTCATATTCTCGTACATCTCCTTAAAATTTAACCTTCTTAGAATTCCTATAAGTGTGCTTTCCACGATTAACCAATTTGTATAAGTTGGATAGAGCCATGAACTAATTGTACCCTGTCTCTTAGAATATGACATCAAATTAGGATTCCATTCATAATGGCCTTCTCATCTTTTCAGAATGGATGTACGACTTGACGTATTTAACTATTCTTTCTTATTTGATTTCTTTATTCTCTAATATTAAGATTTATTTTAATTTTGAGGACGAAATTTTTATAACTTGTGCAGATTGTAAACCCCAAAACTTTAAATTAATTATTTTAAAATAAGTAATATTTAAGGGGATTTTATTTTTAAATTTTATTTTCATCTATGATTTACTTCTAGATTTTTTCGATACATATTTGTAGGAGCGTAAAAAGTGCTTCAAAGAAAGAGTCATCTCATTCATAAGTGATTGGTTTTTACGCCTAGCAGAGTGGGTAATCTCTTTACGCCCAAGACTAGGCTAATCAATTTACGCCTAAGCAGGCTGATCATTTTACGCTTGGGTCTACACCTATGATTTTACGCCAAGGACAGAGCAGCCTCTTTTACGCTGGACAAAGCTGTCAAATCTCGCATTTAATGCAAACACTGACATGAAGATATTAATGATGGCATTTACCACAGAATCCAATGGAATTTGTCTTATACAAAGACCATTGTTGTCGTTTATGTGGATCGAGCTACTTTATGCTCACTATATGGTTTCTTTTACGCACGGAGTTTTACACGAGTTCTTACGCTCATAAAACAATGTGTGCGTAAAGTCTATTTGAGCCATTTTTACGCTCAAGATTATTCAATAACCACTTTACGCGGGAAACCTATGACAGAGCTATTTTACGCTCATCTTACTGCTTTACGCCCAGAGGATGTTGGGGCTATTTTTACGCCCTATTCTTTCTGGCCAGTTTGGAACGTGGTTTGCCTACATGGCCTTCATGCCACATATTTTGAAGAACGTGTGTACATGTATCCTATTCTCACTGAAATGATGGGACGCGTGTCAACGTATGCAAAGGATGACTTTGATCATGGGTGGCAGTTGTTAGCGTAAAGACAGATTTTGATGCTTTTTTACGCACAGAAGCCCCAGTCTATAAATAGACTCATTTTTCTCATAACACAGGAGACAGAGAGAAGGAGAGAATAGAGAGATCAGAACTTCGAGATTTCGATTCTCCGGAGCATTCTTCTTTAACTTTTCTTTCAGAACAGAGTGAAGCAAAGCAGGAAAGCATTCGGCCTCGCCATCAGTGCCCAAGTGCGTCGATACCTTTCTGGTGACTTAGTTCTTCCAAGTTGTTCTACTTCAAGCAGTGATCTTCATCATCATCATATGGTCCAAGGAACAAAGTGATCATTTACAGATCAGACTTCCATAGCAATACTTTCCCAGAATCAAATTTGTACTTCTTGTACTTTTTCTCATTTTATTTTCAAAATCTAACTTTTGTTTGGCAATTTTGTTAAGTGAAACAAAATGGCGACTCTGCTGGGATGACCTTCTCCTCTGACGAGGAGGCGATTGCTCAATATGATGATGTTTCGGTCGGTTCGACCAAGAAGACTCTGGTTGTGCACTTCGACCAGACTGCCTATGAAGAAATGCTCCGAACTGGGGGTGGTTCTCGCCACTCCAAAGTTCAAAAGTCTCGCAAAGCACGAAAAGTTTGGATTCCCAAATCCAAAGTGGTTTCTGATCTCTCTGTTGCTTCTAATGACAAGGGAATTCTTTCCACTCCTGTCGTAGGGGCTCCCGTTCGTATCGAGGCAGTCCTTACTTCAGAGTTGCACTCAAAGTGTGACGATTTATCTCCCGTTTGTAACGGTGAAGATAATCAGGTTTCACGTCCACTACGTAAGAATCAAGTTTTACGCTCAGTGGATAAGAACCAAATTTTACGCTCAGTACATAAGAATGAATCTCCTATTTGTAATGGAACAGACTCTAAAGTTTATGCTTCTGAGTGTAAGAATCAGTCTCCCGTCGGTGACGTGGTAGGCCCAAATAAAATACGCTCCTCGTGCAAAGCAAAATCTCCCGTCTGTGATGTGGTAGATAATCAATTTTTACGCTCCACGCGTAAAGGTAAGTCTCCTGTCTTTGACAGTGTAGATAAAATTCATAACGATGTTTGCACATCTAATGTGAATGTACCTAAACGTGTGCAGCGTAAAAATATCGTTGGTAAAGCTTCTGTCCTACACCAACAACCTTCTTATACTGCTTTACGTAAAGTATCAAACTTACAAATTACACGCCATAAAAATGGAGTCCTTCGTGCTAAATCTCAAGATTTACGCACATAACTTCAAACGCGTAAAAATGTACAGTTTGGTTCTGCGAATGCAGCCAGTAATCTTCTTTATACACAAGGGACTAAATATTTTTTACCCCAAATGTAATAAAGAAGAATACTCCTTCTGTTCCTTCTGATTTACGTGAATTGCTAATACAAAAACGTAAGAACAGACAATCTCCGGTGACGTTCCCCCAAGAAAAACATCATTGTGAATATTACCAGGTTGTGATCAACTGTTGTTGTTCGGCTTCAAAACAGTCAGTTTTTGATCGTTTAAGTTTTAACTCGCCTCAACATCAAGCTGAAGATCAAGAACATGAGCTGTCATATGTGTCAGTCAACATGGCATCTCATACTAACAGAGGACGACATCCAAGACGGAATATATCCCAAACCCCAGGTCAACAACAGTTCAACAGACTTCTTGATTCCTTTGAAGGAGTATATCAGAATACTCGATCAAGAAGACAAAGACAATTGCAGACTTCTGATTCAGAAGCTGGGGGTACTCAATCTTTTGAGTCTGTTACCGATAGTGTGGATTCATACTTCTATACTAATCCCTCTATATCTTCAAGAGAGGTTGAATCCTACGCTGTTGGAGATGAACCAGAGACGTCATCTGCTAATACGGAACAACGTCTCACTGCCGTGGAGCAATCATTGAAAGACATGCTTAACATGGTGTAAAGCATGCATCAGATAATTTTGAATCAGTAAACTGCTCAACCTACAGTAATAACTCCGGTACTAGTAGCAGCACAAACTCAAGATAGTCAAGGGGCTGATATACCTTTGAATATTCAAGAGCCTGCTGTTAATCAAAATTCTGCATCTCCAGATCCCATCATTCCAGAAGATGTACCACCTCCAGTGGGGGTTACGGTACATCCAACGACTATTCAATCAAATGTGCTTCCTCAAACCAGTGAAGCCATTCAAGCAGTGCGTGAACTCAAAGCATAGTTTGAAGTTTTGAGGCACAAAGATCAGCTCCAGAGGTTGGGGATTAAGCAACCTTATCCTCCTCATTGGAATGATGTACCCTTCCTACCGAAGTTCAAACCATAATCCATGGTTTTATTCGATGGAAAAGCATCTTCCAGTCAATATATCAATTACTTTGATATTATGACTGTACACTTGCAGAAAAATGATACTCTTCTCACTCGAGTGTTCATCGGGTGCCTGACGGTTTCAGCTTACGACTGGTATCGTAGCTTACCCGATAACTCTATTTCGTCTTTTGACGAATTCAAGGCAATGTTTCTCTCCCGCTACTATGAAGGAGGTATGGACATGAACATGTCCTCCTTGATAGAAATCAAACAAAAGGAGAAAGAAGATACTCGGACGTTCATTGAATATTTCCGACAGGCTACTCTAAAGATGCCTCCTGGTATGCCAGATTCAACGTTGATTGATACATGCAAGATGAATCTACGACCATCCATCGCTGTTTTTACGGGTTCCCAGTTCTCAGATTGGGCTTCGTTTATCATAGCAGCAGTTTCTGCCGAGACCAATGGTAGGTTGGCTCGTGAACATGGGATAATTTTTGCCTCAGATGATGGAGGAAAGAAAAGTAATCCTGGTAATAACCCGGTAATCGTAATGTGAAAGGAAAAGATACCCTCATGGTTAATCTTTCCAAGAACAAAACGATGCCGAATAGTCAGAAATCTTCCAGGCCAAAGGAAGAATACTCTTTTGATGAAAGTGATATCCCAGGAATATTTCAGTGTCTGGTGAAGAGTGGCAAACTTCAGATTCCAGAGCCAAAAAGGCCTAATGAGGTGAATCTGACTGACAATCCCAAATATTGTATCTATCATAGATACATTAATCATCCTACCAGTGCTTGCTATGCCTTGAAAAAGAAGATCCAAGAGCTGATAAATGGTGGCGCTATCGCTTTAACCAATGATGACCATACGGTTACATCCAATATGGTTTCTCTTCAGTTTGGAGATTTTTCTCCACAGCAAGTCCCAGATGGAATTATCCTAATTCTGAAGGCGACTATGAAGATCGTGAATATCCTGCCTGCCAGGGAAGAAAATACAGGATTGCTGCCGCTCACATTGAAGAATGGTGAAATTATGTGGGTACATCCTGACTTAGTACCTGAGTTAGAAAATGAAGGTAAAACTTTAAAATCTAAGAAAGATAAGAAAGTCAAAACCTGCAACATGATTTCTCATATTATTACAAATCCTGATGACTTGGGTCATCTATGGGATGGCCTTCCTCTAGAAGATAGACTGAAAGGACTAAACATCTGTCCTCCAAGTCTAGCTCCTCCTACCAAGCTCAAGCTTACTCATCAGCAGTGGCTAGCCATGAATAGTGTTCCTTTATACCGGGCATAACAAGTCTTTGCTGCTTATGAAAAAGCTCTAACAGGGATTTCTCCTCGTTTCCCGAATCCTTCTCCTCCCTTAACTACAGAGACGTCTATGCTTCATTCTCCTGTAGTTGCAGAGGTTTCTTCCTCTTCCTGTGCTGAAACACCTGTCCAAAGTTCACTGCCTATCCACTTATATAGTCAGCAATCTGTCCTTCTCATGAGGAAGATGGGTTACGACTTTCAAAAGGCAGAAGGTTTGAATTATGATAAAGGAATACGTCTTCCTTTACAAATTCAAAATCAGAATTCTACTGCTGGATTGGGTTCTGAAGTTACTCGTAACAACCCTCACAAGAAGAAGGCTAAGGGAAGAAAGACTAAATCCTGTAATATGGTACTTCCTTCTCCTGAGTCTGGAGAAGAAACTTTTGCTGGTACAAGATCTGGAAAAGAGTACCACAAAGACTATGAGGGATCCTCCAAAGAAGCAGAAGATGTAGTGAAAACTCTACCAGTTCAACCTTCTCATGTTCCTGTTAAACCGTCTGTAGTTGAAAAGGGGAAACAGAAGGCAGTACGCTTTGATATCCCATTGAAGTCTGCTTCCAATCAGGGGGTGGTGATGAAGCCTTACAAGTTTGACATTCTAGCTCAGTTAGCCAATACTCCGGCTAGACTATCTATATTCGAACTGCTTCGCCTTTCCAGAGAAAGAAGAAAGACTTTGAGCGAAGCTTTACTTCAAGCAGATTCATGCTTGGCTCAACTCAAGACTCCTGATAATATACCAATGTCATGTCTGCAATGTCATAGTATGATGGAAGCAATTCCCAATATCACCTTTACACAAGAGGACATGCTATTGAAACTCAACAAGCATGATAGGCCTCTGTGTTACACTGGATATATCGGATCTACTGAAATTGACAGGATTTACATTGATCCTGGGTCTTCAATTAGTATAATTCTTCAGAGTATGCTAAGACCTCTGAGGATTCCTACTAGTGAGCTGACTTACACTAGTACTACGGTAGTCGGTTTTAACTCTGGCAAGAGCAAACCGCTGGGGAAGATTCGTCTGCAGATTCAGATTGGTGATCTTCGAACTATGGTAACTTTCTATGTTATCAACTCGGACGTATCCTACAATATTCTTCTTGGAAGACCGTGGATTCATGAGCACAATATTGTGCCTTCAACTCTTCATCAATGTTTCAAATATGTGGACTCCCAAGGAGTTATGAAAACTGAGTTTGCTGATATTAATCCGTTCAAGGGTGTCGAAGCCTACTTCTCTGATTCAAGGCTTTATAAACAAGAGCATGTGAAAGATATATCAGACATGGCTGAAGATCAATCATCATCTGAGGATCAGTCTATTAATGAAGATCCGCCAGAGGAGCAACCTTTGAAGATCATAGTCAAGGGACGAATCCAATCCCAACCTATCAATGATCAACCTTTGATAATCAAGGTTAAAGGAAGAACTCAAACTTCATCTGAGGGATCAATAAATGTTCCTGCTAAAAGCTAACCTTTTATGATCAAGGTTAAAGGGCGTACTTCTTGTACGAATGATCCAGAATCACCATTGATTGTCAATCTTGGCAAATCTACGCAGAAGACGGATGATGGTCCACTGTTGATTAATCCGAAGCGTAGCAATCATATTATAAATGATGTAAATATTGATCATTCTGTACTTTTTGATATCAATGAAGATTTTCTGTTCGAGTATATGGCTGTCAAGTTCGTTGAGAGAATGATTTTATCTTCTGATAATCAGAGTCATCAATATAAAGACAACATAGAACCGGAAGAAACTTTATACATTGATCATAAGGAGAATTCTTTCCCTCCTTATACAGATGTTGGACCGTATGCTCAAAGGTTCCTAACATCTTTTCCTTATCTTCTACCTGTGGCCGCTTCATCACAAGCTTGCGTAACTTTTAGACGTCATGAAGAATCTTATTTCGTGGTTCCGTCTGATAAGAAAAACAAGCGCCAAATTATGTTTGGCCTGGCTAGAAATATCCCTGTTGCTCAGACAGATGAGCTGAAGGATAAAGACAAAGGAAGAATCTGAATTGACAAATACAGTCAACAATCTATCAAGATCATCCAGAACATGGGGTATGATTTGAAGACTATGCAAGGTCTCAATCAAGACAAGGGCAGACGATTACCATTATGTGGTGATCCGTTTTACCAGAAGACTCGTCATGGGTTGGGATATGACCCGTCCCACATGTTTTATGATGATATACAAGAAGAATTCTCTTCTAGCTCTTCGTAATCATCAGATTCAGAGGAACTTAAATCTAAAGATAAATCTGGACAAGTACTTTCAGTCAATATGGTTCAAACTGATGGTGAATCCGAACCATTTGAAAATGTCCCTCGAGCCACCATCTGTTCATTTATTTCTCTCATATATATCTTCAATAACACCTGTCTTCTTATTTCCCAGCTACCAAGGTTTGGTTAAGCTGATTACTCATCTCTTTCTTTTATCTTACCAGTTGGTATATGAATTTAGATTTGTTATTTATCATGTTATCAAGACCTCTGAATAAATGTCAAATCTAATTGCTTTTCTATCATGAGTTCTTACATGCTATCACGTCCATATTACCTCTGATAATATTGTATACTCACAAACAGAAATTAATCTTCTATCTTATCAGTCGATTAATTAGATTTATTATTTATCACGTTCTCAAGACCTCTGGATGAATATTAAAACCTACTTGTTTTTCCTATCTGTCATGTCCATTTGACCTCTGCATAGATATTAATCTACTTTTCTATGAGTTCTTACATACTGTCATGTCCATATTACCTCTGATAGTATTGTATACTCTAAAAACAGAAAATAAGATTTTATTATCTATCATGTCCATATTACCTCTGGATAGATATAATGCATTGAGTTTAAAAGACTTGTCATGTTCCTATAACCTCTGATAAGTATTTTCTACCTTATACCTATTGTTCCAAATAAACGATAGGATCACAAAATATATATTTCATTCATCTTGGAAACGTTGCAAAATGGATAAAAGAAAAGATTGCAAGGAGCTCTTTCAAGGCGGAGCAGAAATGTCTTGAAGTAACTTCTGTAGCTCTTCTAGCCGCTTACCACGAGACCTCATGACTTTCTTGGTAGCCTCAGCACGTCGAGCCTCAGGGGTACAAATACAAGAAAGTTTGGCAAAGGTAGTTATCAGACCCTCTTTGGCTTCATCAAGGGCCCTGATAGTCGATTCAGCTCCAAAGGCTTTCTCTTCTAAAATCGAGCTCTGGGTGAGGTACAGATTTCGATCTTTGATCATCTTCTCCCTTTCAGCCTTCAAATGAGCTAATTCAGCCTCGACTGCTCGAATTTCATCATTTTTGTTCTGAATGTCTATGTTCAGAGCATCATAAGCTACTCTGTGACCATGTAAGGCAGGCTTTATTCCAGCCAAAAAAGCCCTCTCTTTGACAACCTTCAGACTATGTTCATGGAGAGATTCATTATAGGTGGACTCCCGAGCAAGATAATCAGCTGTTAAGGCATCATATTCTTCCTCGATGAGACTTTCAACAGTTTTACTAGACAGATTAAGATATTCTCTGGTTGGCTGTTCAAGGTCCTCCATAATTTTCTCCAATGCGGCAGCTCTTTCAGTATTGTTGAACAAAGCAACGTTGTTGATGGTCGAAGCCATTGCCGTCTTCAGAGTCTCATAATTGAGGCCCTTATTTAGGACCATTGCTATCAAGGTTGCCAGGCTCTTATAAAAGGTGTCAGTATAAATCTCAACGAGGAGATCCATTTCTGTGCTGGAACTTGGCGTGGCAACAATATCTAACAGATCTCTTTCTCGGAAATCGGGAACAGATGTTGGTGGTGCAATAGTAGGATGAGACGAAGTCGTGGTTGCTACTACCGTTATAGCCAATTGATCACTAGAAGCTTCAGGGATTATATCTCCAATTGGTGTAACAACAGACGGGGGTGGAGCTGGTGACGTTACTACTGTTATCTGGTTCCCAGGGACCTCAGCATCAACGTCTTCAATATTTGTCACTCAAGCCGTTTCTGGAATTCTGGCGGCGGTAATGTTGGTGGATGTGGTGACAACTACAGGAGCTGGTTCAGATTCTGGCATTGGCTTGTCAGAAACTGGTACTGGATCAGTGACAACAGTAGAGGATGTTATTATTTCCTCAATTTCTGTTGGAAGTTCAAGCATGCCTCCAACATCTTCTTCAATTGATTGCTCCACAGGATCTTCCACTGTTTTAGCTGTGGTGAAACTTTCTACAGCTGATTCTTTGTTCAAGTCTGGGTCTCCTCCAATAGTCCCATCATCACCTACAGTGGGGTCGACTCTAGTCTTCTCTTTGTGCTGGTCCTCAGCAAGAGAAGACAATTCAGATTGTGCTTGTTGTGCCTCAAGTGATGGAGGATGTTCTTCTTGAGGCTCCATCTCAGGTTTTTGCACTCCTTCCTCTTCAGCATCTGAGTTTTCTGAAGAAGAAGCTGCCTCTTCAGACTCCTCATTTTCTTCATAAATTTCTTCTTCTTGAGGAGGAGGAGCTACAGGCTTTGGTGCAATTATGACATCTGCAAAAAAAAATATATAAGTTAGTATACAAAATCATGATATATAATTTCGTATAGGTTTTGTATAATACTTGGAATATGTGCATTTTTTTCAAGATATGTATCATAATCACCATCCCAGTCATCATCCTCAAAGTCAAGAGCCGGTTCGTCTGATGGAATGCGATCTTGATCAGCAGTGGATACAGTAGTAGTACCCTCCGTAACTTGTGCCTTGGACGGCAAAGATAAATGGAGTAAGGTGCTAAGACATCCAGGAGACAAAAGTGTTACAGCTCCTGATCCAACTATCTGTGGAGGGGCTGAAGATCCTTCTCCAGGATGGACTGAGGAAGAACCGACGAGAGGATCTTCTTCAATGTCCTCTTCTGGAGTATGAACTCTTGGTTTGGAAGGCCCTTTTGTGGTAGACCTCTTCCTCTTTTCCGGAGTTTTTATTGGAGATGTGGCGGCTGCACTCTGTTTCCTTTTTCGGCCTTTGCCAATGATGATAGGTTCTGCAGCTGGTTCTCCAACTCCTGTTGGGATAACTTCTAAAAATAGATCTGGAATGCCAGTATCGTCAGGGATGTCTGCTGGTACCCTGACCTGCTCCTCAATATCTCCTTTTTTAGGCCACCTCAGACTACCCTTCATATTGTAACCGTGGGCAAAAGAACGAATTAAAGCGTAAAAGTGGACATATGTATGGAGTATACGTAGTTCTGTTGTGCTAGTGGCAGTCAAAATTCTAAATTTAGCACCAGTCCGAGCAGCACCGAAATACCTCCAACCCCTAGCTCCGTCAAGTAATTTCCCATAGTGACAGAAATTAGTCGAAGGATTACCAACATGAAGTTGGTCGTACCCAAATTGGCGAGCAAACCTACTGGGTAAGTATGGTTCGAACGCACAATTATCTTCATTTCTGTACATCAGATGAGAAGGTCTGATGCACTGAAGCCATCTAAAGACTGACTGTGGCAATACAACTCTTCCTTCAACTTCATCTTCAAACTGGACACCGAAGCAATCTGCTGGAACTTGCGGCCGAGTACAGAAGAAGTTCCAACCATAAGAATAGTTCAGAACTGCTCGGGTATCTGCCATAGTCGTAACAATCCATGTAGCTTTGCTGAATTTTTGAAGGAAGACCTCCGCATCATCACCTGGGCCTGGCGGTAACAATCTGCAGTTGTGATGCAACAGCCAGCCCATCAGATAAGTGTAGGGCATCTCTACTCTAGGGAAAACATTCCGATGAGGAGCATTATTGATTAACTCCTCGCCGAAAGTCCTTAAACCTGCATTTATTTGACACACCATGGCTGACAGCAGGTTAATCCTGACTTTGAAAACCAGACATACTGCTGGCCATAGCACACTGCGGTGGATTCTGTCAACAGTACCAATACCCGGTACAACCCATCTTCTCAACCATAAAGAAAGAAAGCCTGCCAGCAAAGCTCTCCGTGAGATTTTCTGACTACCATATCTGAGGAAGCTCAAGGCTTCTGTTCCGACAAGAAATTCCCCAGTCTTCGTAGACAGATATTTATTCGGGAATTTGTAAGTAATCATCATATCCCGAACCTTGTTAGAGGGGATTGTCGAATCTATGTTGATTACTGGAGCTTTGTTTTCCTGAAACCTTTCTTTGTCTTCCTTGGATATCTTATCTTTATAGAAGAAGAGATAAGTCGTCCACTTGTTGATATACGCCAAATGGGATGTACTTTCATGCATCGTGGTACAAATCAGGTAGTGGCACATCAGTTTTTCGTATATCTCGATTAACTGAGGGTTAACTCCTCTGATTTCAGTAAGCTTCCTGTTGGAGGGAACGTATTCTTCATATGGGGCTTCCCCCATTGGCAGCTTCGAGATAAACTGCATCTCATGAAGGGCAAGACCCATTTCACCTTTTGGGGTGGCAAAAGTTCCAGTTGAACTTAGATATATCTCCATCAAGGCCAAAAATAAGTTTCCATTCGGAGGAATACCTTGACTGGTGGAAGCTACCGCTTCATACAAGCCAATGTCTGTCAACTCTGCCTCAAAGTTCTTCATCATCCAAAGATTTATCTGGATCCAACTCTGGTTGAATGGAGTCAACCATCCTGGCAGTCTGGGATTTGTTTGGGGATATAATACAGCATCCCTCATAAACTTGTTGACAAACATCTGGGTTTGTACTGGCTGTATTAAACCCGAATCTTCGCTAGGATTAGAGCCTGGCATAAGGCCAAAGATAGAAGTAACACCTCCATTGGGAACACTAGCAAAGTATCCCATATCATTGGCACGCTCTCTCTTGAAAATAATTCTACCCGGTCGTCCATGATTGCTGGGAGTCAAATTCCACAACATTTGTCGAGGATGAGTAGCATGGACGAATGCTGACAAAGGATAATCTCTGTCCATATCCGGAAGATACATGGCTCTATTTCCAAATTTGAAAACCCAAGACTCCTTCTTGGGGTGTGTCTGGGATTTACAGTTAATGGCATCTCCAAATAGAAAGGCTGGTTTTGTGAAGTGTTGTCCGTCTAGTGAACTCAATAATTCCCCATTTATCATGTATAGCAACAGCCTATCCCTTTGAGCTTCTATCAACTGTGCCCTCTCTACCGGATATTCGGGGTTCGACTGAGGAAATTGAACATGAGATAAATCTTCCAAATAGTTCGAACCCACCATGCCAACTGATGATCCGAAAACTTCAGCGAGGGGGTGAACTTGCAAATCCACTAGTAAAATAACAAAAGAGATCAAGTTAGTTTGAAGTTTTTTTATGATTACTAAGAGTTGATGAAAAGCTTATGAAGTCTTTGTTCGACAAAATCTCTCAATGATTGATGAACTTTACGCTACCACATAGTAATATGAGCGTAATACAACTTTTTACGCTGGCATGTATGAACATGAGCGTAGTTAAGTTTTACGCTAGCATATTAACTGTGGGCATAAAACCAAATTTTACGCTGACACGTATAACGTAGGCGTATTCTTGTTATCTTTTACGCTAACACGAACAACGTGGGCGTACGATATTATTTCAGCTTTACGCTAACACGTACAACGTGGGCGTAAAAAGCTGAAAGTTTGGTTTATCTTCTTCTTCCTCGACGGATTTGTTTTCTTCCAGCCAAAGAATAGGGTTTTACCCATCATAGGCGGAGCCACGGCCGGGTTGGGATTTCGTTGTGGTGTTGATAACTGAGTAGGGGTTTTCACATGATCAGTCGATGAGGAATCAATGGCTGGTTTCTTCCCCTTGCTACCGGCGGCGGATGATTTCTTAGGAGCCATCAGATCAGAGTTTCAAAGAAAGAAAAAGCAAAGGAATTCAAGAAGATGAGTAAAAGTGTTTTCTCTCTCTGAAAAGACCTATTTATAGAGAGATTCAAAACCGACTGTTGGATATCCCTATAATTACGCCGACTGTTGGATATCCCCGCTTTTACAAGGATGGCTGTTGCGTATTCCAAATTTTACGCTGGCAGATCAAATCTCAACTTTTACGCTTCTGTTCAAAGTGTTTCAAATTTTGGAGATATTTGAAAACTTTGAAGGGGGTCTTGTAGGAGCGTAAAAAGTGCTTCAAAGAAAGAGTCATCTCATTCATAAGTGATTGGTTTTTACGCCTAGCAGAGCGGGTAATCACTTTACGCCCAAGACTAGGCTAATCAATTTACGCCTAAGCAGGCTGATCATTTTACGCTTGGGTCTACACCTACGATTTTACGCCAAGGACAGAGCAGCCTCTTTTACGCTGGACAAAGCTGTCAAATCTCGCATTTAATGCAAACTCTGACATGAATATATTAATGATGGCATTTACCACAGAATCCAACAGAATTTGTCTTATACAAAGACCATTGTTGTCGTTTATGTGGATCGAGTTACTTTACGCTCACTATATGGTTTCTTTTACGCACGGAGTTTTACACGAGTTCTTACGCTCATAAAACAATGTGTGCGTAAAGTCTATTTGAGCCATTTTTACGCTCAAGGTTATTCAATAACCACTTTACGCGGGAAACCTATGACAGAGCTATTTTACGCTCATCTTACTGCTTTACGCCCAGAGGATGTTGGGGCTATTTTTACGCCCTATTCTTTCTGGCCAGTTTGGAACGTGGTTTGCCTACATGGCCTTCATGCCACATATTTCGAAGAACGTGTGTACATGTATCCTATTCTCACTGAAATGATGGGACGCGTGTCAACGTATGCAAAGGATGACTCTGATCATGGGTGGCAGTTGTTAGCGTAAAGACAGATTTTGATGCTTTTTTACGCACAGAAGCCCCAGTCTATAAATAGACTCATTTTTCTCATAACACAGGAGACAGAGACAAGGAGAGAATAGAGAGATCAGAACTTTGAGATTTCGATTCTCCGGAGCATTCTTCTTCAACTTTTCTTTTAGAACAAAGTGAAGCAAAGCAGGAAAGCATTCGGCCTCGCCATCAGTGCCCAAGTGCGTCGATACCTTTCTGGTGACTTAGTTCTTCCAAGTTGTTCTACTTCAAGCAGTGATCTTCATCATCATCATATGGTCCAAGGAACAAAGTGATCATTTACAGATCAGACTTCCATAGCAATACTTTCCCAGAATCAAATTTGTACTTCTTGTACTTTTTCTCGTTTTATTTTCAAAATCCAACTTTTGTTTGGCAATTTTGTTAAGTGAAACAATATTTTTCTGTAACAATAATACATAATTATTTCATTATTTTTATAAATGAATTTTTTAGATTTTATTAGGTAAATAGGTATTTATTTTTTTATTTTTTTATTTTTTTAAAATATTTATATAAACAGATAATTGGTGTAAAATAATTTGTATGGAAATATTTTTAAAATTATTTAAAATATTATAAGATTTATTATAAATAGGATACGAAATAAAAATTATATTTGTATAGATTTTTACAAAAATATGTATATATGCAATATACACATAAATTTTGGAATTTTATATTTTTGTCAAAATATTTTTAATATTATGTTAGATTTTAATTATTTAAATATTTTCTTAGATTTAAGGATATATTTAAAGTTTTAATTATGTCTTTTAGATTTTAGTTGTTAATAAGTAGTAGGAATATATAAAATATATAGGATGCATTTCAAAAGAAAAATATTA
Source organism: Iris pallida (assembly GCA_029216955.1). Taxonomy (NCBI): domain Eukaryota; kingdom Viridiplantae; phylum Streptophyta; class Magnoliopsida; order Asparagales; family Iridaceae; genus Iris; species Iris pallida. The sequence continues at coordinate 2,680,454 of JANAVB010041418.1, read as the reverse complement.
TCTCTCCGGTAACAGAGAGGGGAAGGTCGACCTCGACATATAGAGGAAGAAGAAAATAATAATATATATATATATATATATATATATATATATATATATATATATATATATATATATATATATATATATATATGGAAGGATGTATTTCAGAAAAAAATATTATCTCTCCGGTAACCGAGAGGGGAAAGCCGACCTCGACATATAGAGGAAGAAGAAAAAAAAAAAAAACAAAATAAATCCTAACCCTAGGCCCGATCTCCGAACCCTACGCCTACCCCGTCGTCGCACGACCGCCGAGCGCTGCCGTCGGAGCCACCGCTAGACGCAGCAGGCCGACAGCAACAGTAGCAGGCCGATAGCAACAGTAGCAGCGGGCAGCAAGAAGGCAACTAGGCAATGCAATTTCGCTCACCTCGTTCGATGTTTTCCAGACCAATTCTGCAGGTGTGTAGATAACCTAATCGACTTCATTTTCATTTAAATATTTTGTCTTATTTCGCATCCTGCACAATAAAAAACGAGTTCTAAAATTGAGAAGAAAACTCGATTTTCTGGATGTAAAAACTGTCATGAAACCCTTTTTGGAAGCCAATTTCTGAACTGAATATCTAGAACTTTCAAAATATAAAAGAATAGAGTTGTAGCAGACATGAACGGCTTCACAACAAATATTTATTCATAATTTTTCCATCATTTTCTTAAACTAAATCTGTTCCAAAATTACAAAAAATCTGTTTTCAAAAATTAGAAAAACTCTGATACGGAGTCCGTCGATAAATCGGGCGACTTGGTCGCGAACCATTTGCATCAAAAGGTGCGTATGGAATCATAGACGTGTGGGACTTTTTTTGCAAAAACAAAAAGTATTTGATTGCAAACTGAGAAGAGTGTGTACAAGTGTACAAGTTGATTTCTGGGGAAGTACAACTGTAGGAATCTGATCTGAAGACGATTACTTTATCCCTTGGACGATGCGATGTAGAAGAAGAAAGCCATTAGAGAGTGCTGCAGCAAGTGCTTAGGAGATTATGATCATTACTGATGCTTTGAAAGTGATTTGGAACTATATTTATAGAGTTCTGAAATAACTGTCAGCCAGTTATTCTGATTGGTGCAGACAGCAATTGGCGCACCATCACCCTTCGCGCGAACGGTTAACTTAACTGCATGGGATGTATGGCATTCTGTGAGAGAGATGCACATGGTCGTGGATAGTATTGTGTGCATGTTCTTCGAGATTAGTGGCATGCACACCACGTCATCTAACTGCTTTGGATGATAGCCCGACTCCATTCAACAGTTAGATGACATGGCGCACATGCCACTAATCTCGAAGAACGTACACATGACACTACCCATGACCACGCGCATCTCTCCAACGTAATGCCATGTGTCCCATACAGTTAAGTTAACCGTTCGCACAAAGGGTGATGGTGCACCAATTGTTGTTTGCACCAATCAGAATAACTGGCTGACAGTTATTTCAGAACTCTATAAATAGAGTTCTAAATCACTTTCAAAGCATCACTAATGATCATAATCTCCTGAGCACTTGTTGCAGCACTCTCCAAAGGCTTTTTTTGACATCGCATCATCCAAGGGATAAAGTGATCATCTTCATATCAGATTCCTACAGTTGTACTTCCCCAGAAATCAACTTGTACTCTTGTACACACTCTTCTCAGTTTTTAATCAAACACATTTTGTTTTTGCAAGCAAAATGGCGACTCTGCTGGGGATGACTTCCTCCGACGACGAGAAAGTGACAAATCAATGCGATGTTGCGTCGGTCGGTACGACGCAGAAGACTTTGGTCATAAAAATCGACCAAACTGCCTACGAAGCGATGATTGGCGCAGGGGGTGCCAAGCGCGCTACCACTGTTGCTGCCAAAAACTAAGGCACGCACCATCTGGACTCCAAAGTCCTCCAGTGCACCAATTACGACTTCTGCGCCAAAGATGGAGAAAAGCTCTGTAGCTACTTCCTTTTCCTCACCCTGGCGCCAATCAGGGGATAGCACCACATGGCTACTTCTTTTTCCTCTCCAATTCTGAAATTGGTAGAGGGTGCGCCAATCACTGCCTCGGCACCAATCAAGGGATAGTGTCGCATGGCTATTCCCTCTCCCTCTCCAGTTCTAAACTTGGTGGAGAGTACGCCAACTACATCCTTTGCGTAAAACAAAAAATGCCTTATGGCCAATCCTCACTCCTTCCAGTTCTAAACTTGGTGGAAGTTATATATCACTACCCCTGTGCAGAATAAAGGAAAGCGCCCTATGGCCTCTCCTTATCCTTCTCCAGCCTTGGACTTGGTGGAAAATGCATCTGATTGTGCCTTTGTGCCAATCATTGCGAGAACGCTTCTGAGTAGAAAGTCTGCTTCTCTTGACAAAGACAATCAATGATGCTAAGAAACTAAACTCTGCTCGAAGTCCATTTCCTGCTACTTATATCTGCCGTACCAAACGCACTGGAACAAATTGCGTAGAACAACAGGGCCTTCTGCCCATTCCTCATCAAACTAACCAGCACCAACCAAGCCAGAGCCAGGATCTTCCTACCTTACGCATATCAAGAAGAAGACAGGGAAAACTGAGGGTGTCTCAGACAGACAGCCAGGTGTCGCAGGACTCTGACATGCGCACTTGCCTTAATCAGCACAGAACAGCATCAAGTCCATATCAAGCACAATCTGCGCCACTTACTAAATTGCGCATAGGGAGAGTTTCTTAAATCAAGAATCCTTCCACCTATGCCAATGAACTTAGTACTTCTATGTATACACAGGGAACAAGACATCTCAAAAATCGGAACCATGTTCCTAACATCATCAAGGAATATGTGCCTCTGACTTCTCATTGTCCTATCACTATTAATGATCTCCGCGAACTTCTTTTACAAAAATAGAAGATCACAGGACCATCTCATCCACTTGTAACTCAATATCGGGAACACCACTATAATCATCACCATGAAGTAGTGATCAAATATTGCTGTCAATCAGCTAAGCAGTCTGTCTTCGACCGTTTGAACTACACTCGGACTTCTGAACTCATTCTGGTGGACGAAAATAATTTCTATATGCTTCCGTCAACATAACATCTCGAAGTACTGGGGGTAGAAAATGTCCAAGACGTAATGCATCTCACAATCCCAGTCAACAATACCTTGATCGTATGCGTGACTCCGGTGAAGGGTCTACCAGAATACAAGATCAAGGGGCCGAGACCTACTCAGTCAAAAGAATCTTCCCTCTCCTAGTCTTGGAGATATCCTCAGTTAAAGAAATCCTCTTAATTCCAACTCAATCGGTCAAAGGAATCTTCCTTCCGACCAAGACTATCGGTCAAAGGATTCTTTCTTCCGACCAAGACTCAATCGGTCAAAGGAATCCTCCTTTCGTCCAAAAAACAATCGGTCAAAGGAATCTTCCCACTCTTCATCTTGGGGGTAGTTCCCTACATGACTTCGATGTCGATAGCGAAAGCTCTGAACGGACCATCTTTTCTACCAGTTCATCATCGGTAGCCAAGGAAGTGACTGCTTATGTCACTAATAAAGAACAAGATGCATCCAGCTCCGGTAGTCAGGAGCATATGATTGCTACGTTAGAGGCTAACTTGAAAACCATGGCTGAAATGGTTGCACATATGTATGCTATGATCATAGCACAATACACTGTTCCACCGGTTGCGAATCCAATTCCAATCCAAGAACACATAGCAGCATCTTTACCTCTCAACACTGGTCTGGGGGTGCAATCTTCCTCACAATGCTACCATGCCAGCTCAGGCTACTCCAAGTCAGTCCGGTGCTGGGGGTGGTCCCTATCATGCAGTTCTGCCTCCTAACACATCGAATCAGTCTACTGCTCCCCAAGCCTCAGGAGATCCCCTTAAAGCGGATGAAGCTTCTATGTAACCAGTTCGAAGCCTTCAAGTAGAAGGACGACTTGCAGAAGTTGGGAATCAAACAACCTTACCCTGTAGAGTGGAAGAAAGTCATGTTTTAACCTAAATACAAGCCACCAACCATCATGCTATTTGATGACAGCTCATCTCTAAGTCAGTATCTCAATCACTTCGAGGTAATGACTGAGCAGCTCCAACCGAACGATGCTCTACTCACTAGAGTATTCGTCGGGTGCTTGGTGGGTGCAGCCTATGACTGGTATCGTAGTTTGCAAGATGGTTGTATAATATATTTTGTAGGATTCAAGCAAATTTGTCACTACCATATTTCTAGTGTGAGGGTATTTTTGACATTTTTGGGGTTATTTGAATTTATTAGAATTTATCTGAATTTTATATAATTTATTTAGGAATTTTTAATAATTATTTAAATGGTGTGATTAAATCCTAATTAATTGTTTGCCATGTGGTTTTGGTTAGCCTAACCAAGATTGGACCTAACCTAGATTAGTCATAACTAATTTTAGTTAGCCACTTGAGAATTAGATGGGTTGGATTATGGTTTAAGTCAAGTTTAGTTAAGTTAAGTGAGTTTGCTTAAGACTAGAAAGAGCCCTTTGTTCTAGGCTACCCATTAGTCTAGATTCATTCCTAGCCATAGGATGAATCCTAAAAACCCTAACCCTAACTAATATGACCAGCCAAGACTTTCCCCCCTTGCCTATATAATGTCTCTATAGGAAATTGTGCCTCTTTCTTTATTAGTTCTTCATTTTTCTAAGGAATAGGTAAGCCTTCATTTAGTTTTCTTCATAGTTTAATAGATAGGACTCCATTTTATTTGGGATTTCTTCCATTGTGACCTAATCAACGTTTTCCTGCTGTTTGTGGAGTCACATCACAGGTTTGGGACAATTTGAGGGAGTTTTAAAGCTTGGAGAACCATTCTCTATTGGGGTTTTTTTTAGGATTTTGCAATCATAGGTAATTTCTTTAATACACCATGAATCCCTAATTTTATTTCACATTTAGGGAGTCCTAGGCCTAACCTAGCTGTAGGAATAGGAAACCCTAGGTTTTGAATACTGTACGTGTCCGTATCGGATACGTATCAGACATTGTTCATTGGTGTTTGTCGAAATACCTCAAAGGGCATTTTGATTCTTTTTGTGCAAACTTTTTGAATAGGAATTAGGGTTTTGATCTTGCCTATGGTTTTCCAGTGTTTGTGTTTTGTTTTCGTGTCATGTTGGGTCTCGGCGGACACGCGGACACGCGGTGCACACACACGCGCACGCACAAGATTTATCCCCTGCTGTTCGAGGGTCACAACTCTCAGGACACGTCACGTCGACATGCGACACTTGACACACGGGTCGTCCTCGTGACTGACACGACGTGTGTCGAGTCTCAGACCCCCATGTGTCGTGTCGGACACGCACGAGCACGTGCATTGCATTTGCATTGGACCGGGTTCAGTTGATTTAGAGCACTGATACGCGTGTCGTATCGCACGCACGCGTATCATGGATACATGTCAGGGTGCCCTAGCCCTAGACCTAGACCTAGTCGACAGTTAGACACGACCACGAGGTCTGTGTCGTGTCGTGTCGTGTACACGAACCCCGTAAACACGTGCACGAGGAATGGCACAGTATTTGTATTGTTTTGTGTTTTAATTTTTTTTGACACATTGTGACCTCATGCTTGGACACAATGATACTGTTGGACACGTACACTATGGGTATATACATTACCAACCTCTGTATTGGTGTTTAGTTTATTTTTTTAATTGATAAATTCTTATTTCTTAATTTAATCCTGATACCTGTATATCAGTTTATTATTCACTGTTTTCCCAGGTTTTTGATATGAAACTCCAGCAACATTTTAACCCATTTTAATTGTTAATTAGTTTGGTTTTAAACCTTAATGATGTGCACCTATAAGTGTTCTATGTGTGTGTCAAATTTGGGGCCGTTTTGGAGTTGTTTGGATTCAAAAATCTGGAAATTGTTTATGGGCTGAAAACTGAGATTGTAATGAACTGGAATTGGGATTCCTGTTCTGAACTGAAAATGGTTCATTACCTGAGATTTGTGTTCTGTTATGGACTAAATTAAATGGGGTTTCAATATATAAATATGGGAGTTTTGATTGGAGAGCTGTGGGTTGGTTTTGAGTTGATTCTTGCATTCCTTCATAGTGTAAACTGTCAATTGATTTACTTTTCCTTCCTTACTGTTTTACATTCCAGATATCATTGTTATACTTCACTCTATCATCACACACACAAGTTAACATACATTCATGTGACATACACATACATCACACTGTCCTCATGACAGTCCCCACACTTCACTACCATGCCACTTTCTCACATGACACTATTCACTCCCTATTACCATACACACACACACACATTTGCATGTATGTGGTACTCCATGTTATACACACACCTACACACATGTTCCTATTTCCTATATGAGTATATATATATATATATAAAGTGTGATGTATATATATATTAAATATATATATATATATATATATATATATATATATATATATATATATATATATATGTGTGTGTGTGTGTGTGTGTGTGTATCTATATATATATTTAATATATAATGTATGTATGTTTCTCATAGGAGCATATATGTTATTACATGTATTCCTAAGCTAGACTATATAAATATATATATGTGTATTGTTTTAGATATAGATAATATCTTGTGTAGTTGTGTATTGATGTTGTTTGGTTCTTTAGACATGATATTGCCTAGTAAGCCTAGATTAGTCTTGTTAAAACTTAGAATAGCCTTGTTAGACTAGTTTGACCTAGTTTAGACTTGTTAGACCTAGTTTGACCATAGTTGACCAAGTTTGACTTCTAGGGTTGACCAGAGTTGACCAAGAGTTGACTTTGGCCTAGATTGACCTAGACTCATGTAGAATGCATTGTAGTGTTTCAGTTTACCATTCTGGACTTGTTGTGACTTGTGCTGTTCTGATTAGGAGTCAGACACCACTCCTCGGACAGTACTTTTATATTGGACACTCAGATACCAGGCGAGTACATTCTCTGATCATTTCATATCCTGCTTAGAATTATTCCTGCATTAAATTACTTTACTTGTTACTATCACGTTGGTCACACGGATTGGTACTAGATGGATCCCTTCTTGAGATGTTATCCTTAGGGAGCATCGGGTACTACATATTCTGTGCGTTTCACTTACATGGCGTATCACTATGCTTTATTGGTTCTTTGATCACTTGTAACATATACTCTTATGATCACAGAGTCTCCTAGAATCTATTATCCCATTTACTGGGTATCCTAGAATCTCCTAGAATCCCCATTTATGGGACATCCATGTATCACCCTTCGGGGGCTTTGCATGGAATCATAACATAACCTGGTTGGATCCTTGTGTATTGATTGGGGGTACGGGGGAGTAGAAGTAGACATGTGAATAATACCCAAGTAGTATCTTATCAGAATCTTTCTATAGTGTCTTATCAGAATATCCTATGCCATTTACATGTATATATTGTACTCTGACTCACTAGCCACTATTAGTCTCTATTTATAGTAGATATTTCTATTACAGCTCTCTCCCTGTTTACGTACTGCATTTCTTTCAATACCTGTATCTTACTTTACTGCATGATTATATTTTCTAACCTGCTATGAACTGTTGAGATGTACTGTGCTCGCTCCTGTCCTGACTGGACCTGTTGAAAATATTATAGAGGACGAGGAGGAGGCCTGTGTGGATACCTTCTACGGGGCAACCCTAGATGACACTTGCGAGCTGGACTCTCAGGAGGACCCAGCTCTAGCTGAGGACATCACCCCCACTGCCTAGACTAGTTTAGTTAGGTTTATCTTATTTTATGTTGTCTTGAGACTGTTTAGCTAGACTTACTTCTGTTCAGAGATTTGAGTTGTATATATTCTTTCATATACTGTAGCTGAGTTTGTACTCTGGATATTGCTGGGATGTTATCTTAGACTACTTTATCATCTGTTTTCCTTGAGTTCTATATCATATCGTGCTATCTCTTCCTTAGTTGTGATTGAGTTTATTTACTACTATGTCACCCCCATTCGGAGAGTATAAACTGTTTAGAGATATATTGTTAGATGTATGTTGACCTAGGACATCGTTCTACCGCCGACACTGCGGCGTAGGCTGGACGTACCCATGTCTCGTGCCTTTACTCTAGGGTGCAGGTCGTGACAAAATATTCCTGGAACGGTTCTATGAGGGAACAAATGACATGACCATGTCGGCCCTCATCAAAATCAAACAACAGCCTAATGAAACTGATGAATGTTTCATTAAGCACTTTCGTCGTGAAACACTCAAAATACCTCTAGGTACTCCAGATGCATTAAATATAGATACATGCAAATCAAACTTGTTACCTATAGTTAGCAAGTAGACTGGACCCACACAATTTCAAGACTGGGCCTCCTTCATAGTAAGTGCCATGACAGCCGAAGACAGTGCTGACAAGTTCAAACAACTAGGCATCTAGATGCCTAATCTTGAAAAAGATGAACATTCTACAACCAACAGTGGCGGTCGTCAGAACAACCGCAAAGGCAAAGAATTTTAGCCATCAATGTGAAAGGCAAAGAAGTTTTAGCCATCAATATGGGTCAGTCAACACATACCACGATGGCACCCCCAAAGAGAGCACCACGTCCTAAGGAGGAATATTCCTTTGACGAGGATGACGTCATGAACATATTCGATTATCTAATCAAGAGCAACAAACTTCAACTGCCCGAAGCAAAACGGCCAGATAAAGTAGGTAAAACTGACAATCCTAAATATTGTGTGTATCACAGGTTCTTGGGACATCCGACCTGGACGTGCTACGTACTTAAAGGAAAAAATCTAAGTGCTGATCAACGCCAACGCAATCACCCTTCAGCAAGATGAGAAGACTGTGACTGCCAATGTCGTCTCTCTATAATTTGGCGACTTTTATGCTCAATTTGTGCAGGACGGAGTCGTCCCCATCCAAAAGCCACTCTGGAGATCGTCAATCTTCTGCCATCACGAAGTGATGATCTTGTACCTCTATCAACCGGCAAAGGGGAGATCATGTAGATTCACCCCTATTTAGTGGCTTACTTTGAATCAACGGCACATGCTCCCTCTACAAAGTCAAGAAAGGCAACCAAGTAAAAGTCATGTTATATGACATCATTGGGTGGTCATCTCCCACCTTTGGATGTTATCTTTATCCCAGCAACGGCTCTACTTCCTTCTGCCGAAACGGTACTACCAAAGCCAGAAATCAATTACCGGCTAGCATTCCATCTATACAGTCAATAGTCCCGTGAACTGATGACAAAGATGAGATATGATCTACAGAAAGCCCCTGGCTTGAATGACGGAAAAGGGTCCCATATACCTCTTTCCCTACGTCTTCAACACAATCAGTCCCGTATTGGTCTGGAATTCTGGACAGATCCTTCATCTCTCCAAAAGAAGTCTTCCATAGGCAAGACTAGGATGAAGAACTGCAACATAGTGTCTTTTACACCAGTACCAAAAGAAGAAGCCATGACCGGTACTCGATCTAGGAAACTCTACCTTAGAGACAATCCAGATGGACAAGAGAATGCAGCTACTCTTCCTCTAGTATCCGATGCCCCTCCGGTATCTCCTCCACCTGCCGCTAATATTCCTTCGGTGTCTTTACCTCAAATGGAACTGGTTCCTCCCAAACCAACAGCAGCAAACAAAGGCAAACAACCAGCTCGCTTTGATAAAATATTGAAGAAAACTCCACCTATTGGACTCGAAAACCGTATAACTTTGACATATTGGCTCAACTTGCCAATACTCCAATTTTTAAACTCCTACATCTCTCAAGGGAAACCCGAGAGACATTAAGTGAAGCTTTGAGGCAAGCTAACGCTTGTCTGGCCCATCTTAAGAAACCAGACGAGGAACCAATGGCATGTTCTCATTATCATAGCGTAATGGAGCTGATCCCCAATATCACCTTCACTCAACATAATATGCTCCTGGAGGACAATCGACATGACTGACCTCTCTACTATACAGGATATATCAATGCTATGAAGGTCGATCGCATCCGAGTCGACCCAGGATCTACACCCAGTATTATGCCAAAGACTCTCTTGGATGCGCTAAAGATCCCAGTTCATAATCTCTCCACAATAATCACGACTATTATGGGGTTCAATTCCGAGAAAAATGAACCGTTGGGGAAGATCCGCCTGAAAGTCCAAATAGGCAATCTCCGCATGAAGGTCACCTTCTATGTGATTGACAATCACGTCTCCTACAATGTCTTATTAGGAAGACCATGGTTGCAAAAACATAACATCGTGCCATCCACTCTTCATCAATGCTTCAAATATGTGGATGACAACGGAGAAGTCCACAAAGAAGTGGCTGAAAATAACGACAATAGACGGCTTCAACTATGTCGTTACAGTCAATAATCGAAGAACATCATCCAAAAGATGGGTTACAACTTCAAATCCGGCCTCAACAGTGGTAGGGGAAGGCAAAATCCTATTCGTATACCGGCTCCAAAAAGAAAGTCGTTACAATATTACAACAAAACCAAGCATGGATTGGGCTACACCACGCCGATCACGACCCCAGATGCTTCTGAGTCTGACAAAGAGGAGCGATCTAACTCTTCTGACTCTGCCTTATGGGATTCAGATACCAGCATAGGGCATGTGCATCGGGTGACTCTATCTTCCAATATGGTAACCGCTGAGTTCTCAAAAGACGACGATGATTTTGCCAAAGCCTCTGAATCTGATCCTTAGGCACAAAGGATGGATACCCAATGGGAACTTCGCTTCGAGCAACGTGAACCCCTACTGAAGATCAATCAGTCCATGTCGATGTCGGAGACGAAACTTCTTCAAGGCCAATCTTCATCAGCAAAAGTATTCCTAAAGCATACAAACAAGAACTGATTCAGCTCATTCGGGAATACACTGACGTATTCGCCTGGAGCTATGAAGATATGTCAGAATTAGATCCTCAGATCGCTACCCATAAGCTCAACATTCTGCCAAATGCTAGGCCAGTCAAACAACAACAGCATCGATTTTGACCTGATATAATGGACGCTATAGAAGCTGAAGTCAAGAATCTCATCACTTGCGGCTTTATCAGAGAAGAACAACATCCCGACTGGGTGGATAATGTCATCCCAATATGAAGAAAACAGGAAAGGTTCAAGTCTGCATCGACTTTAGAGACCTCTGTTTTCTATAAATAAATTCACTTTATTTATTGTGTTTCTGGAAAAATTACAACTGTAGGAATCCGATCTAGAAGACGATCGCTTTATCCCTTGGACTATGTGAAGAAAAAAGCTCTCAAAATTTAGACAGTAATTTAGATATCTATGTATCTGTACAATGAATGAGAAAAAGAACTCTATTTATATAGTCAAAAATAACTGAAAAGATAACTGTCTTCACAGCCTGTGCATAGTTAAAAATGACGCAGGATTTAACATACGCAAGGTTATGAGCAGTTACTGGACGTGGCCTGTAACTGTTGGACACATGGCAATCATGCATGAGTCGTATGCAAGTTACAGGACACGCAGGCGAGAGATCAGTGGCATGGCTGCCACGTACTCCAATTTGATGAAATCTACGCAGGCTTGTTGAAGACGAAATCCACGCGGACTCGGGTCAGAAAGCTTCAAAATCAACGCAGACTTGGGGCAGGAAGCTTCAGAATCCACATAGAATTTTAGGATTTTTAAAACAAATAATGAAGCTCAGAAATATATCCCCCCCTTCTTAGGGCAAAAGATATTAACAAAGTATGCCCCCTCTTTAGGGTCGGCCATACTTCACATCTTCGTGTTTATGAAGCTTTGTGTTTCACACAAAGGAGCATGGCTCTCATGACTCTGCGTGATTTTTTATGTTGGCAAAAATATCCATGTTGAATAGTCACGCAGCTTTCATAATGACTCTTGCATGATTTTTCACATGTTGGCAGAGATGTCAGTGTTGAATTATTCACGCAGCTTTCATGATGACTCTGCGTGATTTTTCACATGTTGGCAAAAATGTCCATGTTGAAATAGTCACGCAAACTTCTGAGAGTCATCCTCTGGATAGATTAGTCTTGATCTGTCAGCGTGTTTTTGTCATTTTCACTTAAATGTGATTCTGGCAATGATGCGTGACTTTCATCCTAACCTGTCTGGACTTTGCGTGAATTAATCATCTGTGTGAATAAATCACTCAGCATGTCTTGGTAGTATATCTGTCTGAAGTCTGCTTGACTTTTGAAATTTCATAGATTTTACTGAAACATATCTGACCTTGTCTTCTTTCATTTTCTGTAGTGAATATCCGAAGCGACGAAGCAGATTATGAAGGGCACTTGAGTTTCTCAATTAAACATGATTTATCTCATGTGTAATTTCCTCAATTTGATCTTCCAGAAGCCAGACTATCATTGTTGGCCAATCAAGACCATACAACCTTACTCTGCTTAATGAATGGACAACCCTTTCAGAGTCTGGATTTGGTGTCCTACAAGAAACCAGCATTTTTGTTCGGAGATGCTATAGCACAGAAATCACAACCGAAGGGCATCAGAGAGAAGGTGTGCTTCTACTTCGAAGGTGATGTAAAATAGCCCATGTACTGGCCGAAGGTTTCTAGGGGCTTATCAATCATGAGATTTATGCATGCCAGCTATCCCAGAAATATGTCCTGGCATTTAACAGAATATCAGCAGGCGAAGGCGAGCCGTATAATTTACAGAAAGGAGGGATTTTTCAGTGCCCCAGAGAATCATGTATCAGTGTTTCGGGGTTTGAAGCCTGGATGCATACCACCTGAAGACTCGTCAATATTAATGCCATTCAGGATGCCCATTTTTATAAACGAATTCATGTCAAACAAGAATGCATTCTACCCCACCGATTCGACGTCGAGGATGAACGGCTTAATGAATCAGGAGAATGTGAGATGGAAAACTTTGGTCCACTGGGCTTTGGAGAATTTTGAGACTGAGCTAAAGAAGATAAACCTTTATGATGCCGTCGTCAATTCATCCTACGACTTCAGGCCCAACCCCTTCCTGTTCCTGGCTTTGGTTGAGAGGTATAACCACAGGACGGGGACATTTATGACTCCGAAAGGGGAGATAGGCTTCGCCTTTCATGAGATGGAATACATCTCGTATCTGTCTTCGGGCTCGCTGTCGTATGAGGAGTATGTGCCTACGACAGAAGAGCTGAACTTTCTGTCAGAGAAGAAGCCAGAGATGGTGCATCTATTTGAAGAGATGATGTGCCATTTTGGCACATATACTCTATATTACAAGAGTTCTAAAGATGAAGTTGGCAACCACATCCAGAAGTGGATGTCCTACCTTTTCATGAACCGTGAAAAGGATGAAAAGAAAATAAACGAGAAGAGATGGTACCAGATTAGCAACTTCAAACCTCTCTCTGAGAGTGAAATCATTTATCTGCTGGAGAAATATGACTGCAAGGATTTCACGATCACTGAAGACTGGTACGAGTTTAAAGCTGGAACCACCTTCAGCTCGTACGTGAGACAGAGTAGAAAGATTCTGTCAAGGAACGGTCATTTGGCCGGATTCCTATCTCTGTGGTTAAGAAGATTCATCGTTCCTAGCTCCAGCTCTCTGGACAGGATACATAGAGGCGTTATCTTTGCAGCGGTGCACCTTGTGTATGGTTACAAGCTGGACTTATTATCAGCGATGACCTGTAGGCTGAACGCAGGTCTTCGAAATTTTGTAACCAACATGCTATCTGATCAGAGAAGGATGACTGAAGAATTCCCGAGGATAGAGATGCCTTTCACATATCTATATGGTTGGCTCCTCCTCCATCATGACGGCTTGATACCTCCAGGGGCAGGAGGGAGTGGTAGTCTCTTTTTGGAGAGGTACTCTGGAGAGACTTTCTGGAAGGTTCACACCCTTCCAGAATGTAGAAATATTCTGAATCGGGCATCACATTGGTCCATTCAATGTGTCCCTCCACCACTGGACTATGAGAGTATGCCCTTAAATATGATGGACGGAGATATTGGGAACAGGCTAGATGATGTAGCCTTTCAGTGGTTGCAGAGAATTCGGCCCTCTCATCTAATATACCGTCATGAAGAAATGACGTATCTGGAGCCGTATTTACCAAGCCGATTTGCCAGGCAATTCGGATATGACCAACTTCATGTTGGGAACGCCACCACTTGCCTTTCTGCTCGTGGGGGGCTTATTGACGGAGCTCGGGCCTGGAGATATTTTGCGGCTAGAGATACAAAAGCTGTATTCTCTATGCCTAATCCTTTATCTAGCTCAGGAACGAAGATGCTTTACACATATGCTCGCTTCTATGTGTCGTCGAGCACCTTCAAGTCGAGTTTCAATCTGAAAACTTTTGTTGCGGAGGACGACCTAGCTCCATCGAAGAGGTCGAAGAAGAAAACTGTTATTCAACAATTTCCTCCAGAACCCAAAGATGAGACAACAGAGGTTGAGCCTCTATATGAATTATTTCAGAAGGGGAATTTTCCTGATGTAGTTCTTCCTCCTATATTTGTATCCCTTTCTAAGAGGAAGAGAAGTGATGAATCTGAGACCGTCTCAAAAAAGAGTACTAAGTCTCAGACATCTAAGAAGAAAAAGAAAGGGGTATCAGTAACTGCTACTTCATCTTTAGGTGGCATCTCAGTTGACGAAGATGATGCCGCTGATAAAGACGAAGAGACTGATGAAGACGACGCTCCTTTGATAAGGAGGTCGAGAGGCAAGTATGTCAAGAAGTCCGTCAGCAAAATGAAGGGCAATAAACTCCTAGAAACGATTATGAGTGGAGGAGTTTTGCCAGAAATCAACGAAACAGCTTCTACTGAGAAGACAGAGTCTGATGATGTTCACCTTCCGACAGCTTCAACTGAACAGACTGAAGTAGAGTCTGCTCAAGCTCAGGAAACAACTGCTCTGACAACAAGTGGACTAGCTATTGAACCCTCAGAGATGAGGATGATCCCATTTGAGCATGGGACTGAGGGCGTCATCCAGGCATTGGATGACCAGATTGATTATTCTGAAGAAGAACCAGCCCCAGCAGAAGTTACAGAACAGCCAGAAGTTCCTGAAACTCAAGCTGAAGAAAACATTTCTTTGACCAGAGGCGATAAAGACGTGCCGGCGTCTGAGCTATCTGCTGCTGATGATTTGTTGAAGAATGTTTGTCAAGACATCATTCTTCGAACTGATATTCCAGAGAAGACTGAACCGGCGGCAGTCAACACTGAGCTTGCTATCATCACTGTTCCTGAGATTCATCCATTTCAAAGAATAGATGAAGATGTGAACATAATGGACTCCAGATCAGAGACTCATCTTGAAGCCGGAGATGACAAAGAGTCTGAAGAAGAAGAGGAAGAAGGAGAGGATTGGCATGCTGGCACTTCTACTCCTTATGATGAGGATAAAATCAGAGGGAACAGAATTGAACTCAGCCCCGAACCTGCTCAATCTCCAGACAATGCTCCAGCACCCAGTAATTCTGAAGCTGGAAGCAGCCATATGAAGCAGGTGTCGGACACTATCATGGACCGACTACGAGAAGATGCCAGACTCCCTCCACATATCGAATATGAACCTCAGCCTGGTAGAACTTTATTTCAAATTCTGTTTCTGCTGTTTATTTTTCTTTATATGCTGATTTATTTTTTTCTTTGACTGTAGGAACTGCTGCAACAATGAGTTCGACTCATGCTCCGCTTATCCATGCTGATGCTGATAAAGGGAGTTCATACTTGCCAACTTCTCCAGTCGCACACACTTCCGTTCCCAGGATAGAGAACATTCAAGCTTCTTCTTCCATGATGACGGCGACTCCTGGATTTGAGACTGGGCTAGCAAGAACTCTGGGAATGTATTCAGAGATCATTTACTCATATCTAGATACATATTCCAGACGTTTCTTGAAGGACGAAGCTATGCCCTTTTCTGATCTTCGAACTATGGTCAAGTTTTCGCTCATGGCGTTGCGACATGCTGGTTGCGAATCTCAGTGTATCTTCTTCGAACATCTCCTGGATGAGTTAGAAATAACTATCCGAAAATACTGGGAGACAAAGAAGGAAGACATTGATTCTTTGACGGTGGCTGAGATCTGTCAACTAGAGCATGAAGCCCAATCCCAGCAAGCTGCATTAGAAGCATTTCTTACCTCTTCTTCTGAGAAATTAGTAGAAAAAGGTGAAGAAATATTAGCTACTCGTCAAAGAGTAGAGCTTCTGGAGAAAGATAAGGCATCCAAAGCTGAAGAACTGAAGAAATTGAAAGAGGAGTTAGCTCGCCTTCAAGAGCGAATTGCTGTCATAGAAACAGAGCAAGCTGAGGTTACTGCTGCTTATATTTCTGAAGCTGAACGCTGTGAAACTCTTCAAAAGGAGCGAGAGCAGATGCAAACAGAACAAATTGAAGAAGTTAATCGTCTCTAGTCTGCTATCATCATTTTTGATGAGCAAAATGTCACAGTTGAAGCAGCTGAAAGAGTTCAGAAAGCTCATGAAGAGAAACTGAATGCTATTCTTGAACGTATCAGGGAGTTGATAACTCCTAATGAGTGAATCTTTTTTCATTTTTACTTGTATTCAATGTTTTGATTCTGAATGAAAACAAATAAAAATTCTTGATCTGATTTTTGGTTTTGCTATTTTGGGTAATGATATATTCATAGAAAATATGTTCAGAGATAAATAATACATGACACATTTCAATAGAATAGAATATACAAATGAACTTTGTAATTCTATCAGATAATATTAAACCAGAAATGATCTTAGTTTAATACTAAAAAAATAGAATGCAGATATAAAGATATCTTTGAACTCAATTTTTCACGATCTTTAGACTCGGAAATCAAAAGACTAGATATCATAATATGATACTGACATGGATGATGGACGATGATGAATCGTAAATGTATGTGGGATGAACGAGAAAACCGACAAATAATGGAAAGAACAGATAAACCGTCAGGCAATGAACGGACGAACCGTCGGATGAATGTAATAAATGAACGAATGAACCGTCAGGCATTTATGAACGGACGAACCGTCAGATAAATGCGTCGATTCATTTTTTGAGGAACCTCTGCCTATAAATATAGCAGAAATCTGACAAGAACAAACACTTCTACTCTACAACATAAAAATGTCGTCTGAAGAAGCATCCAAGAAGACTGAAATCGCTCCAAAGGTTCAGAAGGGCACCGAAGAACGCCCTGCCGATCCAGTTCGGCCGAAGGAGGTAGAAGCAGGCGAAGGTTCGTCTGCACCGAAGCCACCACGAGACATTCTGGACTTTCTACTTGATCCAGGAAGCACTGAAGAAGAAGAAGCCATGAGGATAGCTGCTTGCAAATTCCTCGTGGGTTCCAGCAAAGAAGTTATCAGCTCTTTTGCTGATCGCGTCTTCGAGAAGGACGGCAGCGGTCCGCGTCCAAATGTAGAGAAGGATGATAGTGATCTTCCTTAAAATCATGTACTATCATTCATAAATAAAATAAAATTTTATTTATAAACATGAACTTGTCTGATGATTTACAAGTATTTATATTTATACATAATACTTTTTAAGGAATTTGCCATTAATAGGCATCATAACCTTTCGACCATCCAGTTATGAGAGTTGATAAGCTCCATTTGAGAAAACTCTGCTCACGACATAGGGACCTTCCCACTTGGCGTCGAATTTGCCTTTACTCATATGAGTCATAGTCATAGGATGTCTGACTGTTAGAACAAGTTTTCCTTTTTGATACGCTCGAACTCTGACTTTCTTGTTAAAAGCTCTTGAAATTCTAGCTTGATAGAATTCAATATTCTGTTGAGCAGATAATCGCTTTTCATCCAGAGCTTCTAATTCCTGAAGTCGAAGACGGTCGTTATTCTCGGCAGTAAGTTCATTAGCGATTGCTATCCTTAAAGAAGGAATTTGAATCTCTAATGGAAGAACAGCTTCACATCCGTACACCAGAGAGAAAGGTGTACATTTAGTAGCATTATGAACTGTAGTACGGTAAGCCCACAAACATTCGCCAAGTTTCTCACTCCAATTACGTTTGTTAGTAGAGACAAACTTCTTTAGGAGTTTGATGATGGTCTTGTTGAAAGCTTCTGCTAATCCGTTAGCTGCCGGATTATATGCGGTAGAAGCCACATTGTTGATCCGATGATCGTCGCAGAATCGAGTAAATTTCTGGCTGACGAATTATGGTCCGTTATCATGAATAATGCGTCGGGGAACACCAAATCTGTAGATGACATGATGCTTAATAAAGTTGATGACATTGGAAGTCTTGACTTCAGATAAAGAAATAGCTTCGGCCCATTTGGAGAAATAATCGGTTATTGCGAGAATAAACCGATAACCTTTTGATGACGACGGATTGATCGGGCCGATAATGTCCATGCCCCAAGCTTCGAAGGGCCATGATGCTGCCGTCGGGTATAGAAATTCAGAGGGTTGATGAATAAAATCTGTATGGATTTGGCAAGCTTTACACTTCCTTGTATATTCGATGGCATCTGATACCATAGTGGGCCAATAATAACCCATACGACGAATACGGTCTTGAAGTTTTGGTCCAGGCTGATGTGCTCCACAAATTCCATCATGTGCTTCACGAATAATTTGTTGAGCCTCATCACCGACAACACATCGAAGAAGTAAACCATCATAAGCTCGACGATATAAGGTTTTTGTAGTATGATTGTAATAGAATCTGAGCGATCGTCGTCTGATAGATGCTGCCTCACTCGGATTATCTGGAAGAATATCAAACAATACGAAATCTGAAGAACAGTTTGGCAACTCTAGAGGGGGGTGAATAGAGTTTCTATAGAAAAATAGCCAATTAAAAATAACTCTTTCACCAACAAAAAATAATCAGAGTAAAGTACGAAAAATAAATGAAGAGCAGAAGAGCATACGCAAACACAGCGATTTTAACCTGGTTTCCCTCGTGGAGGACTAGTCCAGGCCTGAGAACTCTAGCTCAGGATTAAATCCACTATTTGTGAAATAGTAGCTTACAACCCGTGCCTTTTCTTCAGAAGAGCACGTCAACTTCTAACAGAGGATCGCAGTGGCGATTTGCTTGGAATTGTCCAAGCGGCTTCTTCACTCTTGCACAAGAATCCTAACTGAGAGATGCTGAGCACTCGAGACTTAGGAGGCTTGTGGCTAGTAGATAGGAAGGGTATGGCTTATTGAGCTTGTAGGAGAGAAGAGAAGAGAAGATTGAGTGAATTGAAATGAGAGAATTCATGCCCTATTTATAGTGTTTTTAGAGGCAGAATTCGGCCAGAATTCGGGTAGAAAAATTCAAAAATTTGGCCGTTGGACAGCTAGCAACCAGCTAACCCTAAAATTAGGGTTCCTGATTTCTAGGGGACAGAGTTCGGCCTGAACTCTGTGTGGAGGCAGAGTTCGGCCCGAACTCTGTCTCCAGAGCACAGAGTGGTCCTAAGTGGGACTTGTGGGCAATTTTTGTTTTGGTGGAGCTTGGGATTTTGGGTAGGCTTATAGACTAAGTTCCAAGAGCTCAGCATAACTCAGAGTACATACTTCTAGACTCAATAAAATGTAAAAGTACAGACTCGAAAATACACTAAGAGTCGGAAACTGAGCTGTTGTCTGTCCTGAACTGAATGCAGACGTCGTGTGTCGTATTGAATTTATACAGATATTATTTAGTCAATGTAGTCAATATTTGGTTGACTGTGACTTTGTGTCAACAATCTCCCCCATATTGATAATTGACAAAATAATAAATGTATATTTCAATATTCATACCTGGACACAGTTGGTTAAAACACAGCTCCCCCATAAACAATGCCGAGCTAGAATAAGATAGCTCCCCCGTAATCAGTGAACGGTGCCGAGCTAGAATCAATAGCTCTCCCCCGTAAACAGTGAACGGTGCCGAGCTAGAATCAATAGCTCTCCCCCGTAAATAATGCATAGAACCTGTGGCCTGATAAAAATATTTTCCCAAAAGCAAACACAAGCACAGACAACAAATATACATATACAAATATACATATTTCTCCCCCTTTTGGCAGTTAGCAATATAAAGGATCACGAGAAGAGAAGAAACAGTATAGACAATGAAAAGTAATCCAACCACACCAAGCAGAGAAGAAACAGTATAATACTAATAAAACAAGTCACTGACATAAAGTAGAACTACGAAAAATAGCATAAAATGTTATCCACCAACCAGCACATCATCAGGGTTTGAAGACATAAATCCAGTACATAAATCAAACTGAAATAACTAAAATCAAAAAGGCAACTAAGACCATCAGCAGTGTCAGCAGCATATCAAGCCAATCTCCATCATGGAGCACGAGAAGGTCCTGGAACATCTGAAGGACCAGGGAATGAGCGACGAGGGTCCACAAAAGCATCATCAGGATCCATATACCTCATGACCCACGGATCGTCTATACGATGACCCGCGCGATCTGGATCCCGCTCAATAGGCACATGCAGATCAGGATGACGAGCAAGTGAATACCGCATATCATGCAGAGAGTTCCCAAGGGCACTGATCTGCAAGGTGGTACGGTAATCCTGCTGCGTCCAACGATCATCCTCAATAGCAAAGCGATCGCGAAGCATAGTCTGAAGAGACTCAAGAGTGGCAGGAGGAGGAGGTGCATCCTGACCAAGAGGAGGGGCGTCAGGCTCCTCATCAGCAGAATGCTCAGATGACTCAGAAGCAGCGACAGGCTGAAGGCGTCGTGCTTTGGATAGAAAGGCAGGTGCAGGCAGGAACGGACAATCATGGATAGGAATGATGAAAGCACGAAAAACTAAAGGAAGATAGAGAGGATAAACCAAGGCTCTTGGTTTCTTCCGACAGTTGATCATCCAATCCATCATAGTCCGTGGAAAGTTGAATGGAATACGATAGTGGAGATGATATAAGGCGGAGATCTCAAGATAAGTGACTTCATCTGTTGAGCCAGCCTTGGGCAAGATAGTATTGAACACGATGCGATGAAGTTCATAAAAGTAGGGGGTGAGATGCTTGGCCTTTAGCTTGCGAGGACTTACGTGAGGAGCACATAAATCCTCCTTGAATCCTTCAAGGGAAGTATTGCCAACAAATTGAAGTTGACGTGCTTCCACAAGCTTGTCCCACACATCAAGATCCGGGAGAGCAAGAAAGTCTTCCAACTAAGAATCATTAAAGGCAATGGTAATGCCAGCAACCCGAGAATAGATGTGGGTTGCATCGTGAGTTAAATTGCAGTAAAACATTTGAATTGCACTATGGTAGATGACAGAATTTGAAGCAACAAGTTCATCCAAACAAAGATCACGGAATAAAGACTCATATTGTGAAAAAATAGTGAAGTTTATGGGATGGCCCCCAAACACCGGACGAGTTCTAAAATCGCTAAACCATTCATTAGAGGCTTCTAGCGATACAAATAAACGGTCGTCGTAAGTGTTAGGGTCATCGGGACGCGGCGGATTGAACAACGGATGAATGGGGTGTTGTTCAACTACTTGTTCAATCGGAGGAGGAGGAACCGAAGAGGAAGCACCCTCATGTCGAGTCCTTCTCCCTCGTTTGGACAAGCGAGATGCCATTTAAAAAAAAAGGAGAACTTGGAAATGATAGAAAGAGAGAGATATACCTGAAAAGAATACCAAACAGTTGAAGAGAATGTTGAAAAACCCCTTTCCCTTGATTTTGAGAAGAAATAGAGCCCTCTATATATCAAGAACTAGGGTTAGGGTTTGGAAGGAAGAAGATGGAGGAGGTGGAGAAGAAGGAAATATGGGAGAAAAGAGAGGGAATCCCGAAATAAAGTAGGGCTTGGTCTTTGGTCGGGTGAAATATTGACCATTGGATTAGAATTGATCCAACGGCAGAGCCAGATCTCGACCCTGGAACCTAAGAACCGAACTCGGCCCGAACCCTGATAGGGGCAGAGTTCGGCCCGAGTTCTGGATCAATGGTCCAGAACTGAAAACAGGCAAAGAACATGAAGAAAATGTTTAAGAGTTAAACAAAAGATAGTTGAGGACAACAAAGAGTGTAAAAATAGATAGAGAGGTACTCAGAAAACAGAATGAACTTTAGAAAATCTCAATTAGGCAACATCAAATCGAAAACGAGCCATATAATAAATAAGGACATATACTGTGGTTCAATAGTCCAAATTTGCCATGGGTTAGCTGCCGGGGCCGGATCCCAGCTAGCGGTAGTCCTGAGGACTAGTGCACCGTATCGCTTAGGCTTTTACGCCTTGTTGTCAGAAGGACCCTTTCGGCTTGTACCCATACCAAATTCTTTGAAAAAGAATCACAATATACTCGATATTTACGCAGGTGAGTTTCAATTTATAACTGCTTCATCTAAAATTCCAAGTTCACGACAAAGAAAATTGAAGCGCTCTTCGGATAGTGGCTTAGTAAAGAAATCTGCCAGCTGATGATCAGTGTCAATAAATTCTAAGTTAATCGTGCCATTTTGCTGATGATCACGCAAAAAGTGGTGTCTGATCTCAATGTGTTTAGTGCGTGAGTGGCAGACAGGGTTCTTAGTCAAATTGATTGCACTAGTATTGTCACAGAATATAGGAATATGCATGAAAGATAACTTATAGTCTTCAAGGGTTTGCTTCATCCACAGAATTTGTGCACAACAACGCCCAGCTGCTATGTATTCAGCTTCTGTTGTGGATAGTGCGACAGAGTTCTGCTTCTTGCTAAACCATGAGACTAAAGCCTTTCCTAATAAATGACACGTGCCGCTCGTACTTTTACGGTCGACCTTGCATCCAGCAAAGTCAGCATCAGAGTAACCGATGAGGTCAAATGATGTTGACTTGGGATACCATAGGCCCACTGTAACCGTACCCTTAAGGTATCGAAAGATACGCTTAACCGCGGTCATGTGAGATTCCTTAGGATTTGCTTGATATCTAGCACATAGGCAAACACTAAACATGATATCGGGGCGACTAGCAGTTAAATAAAGTAAGCTGCCTATCATACCTCGATACTTACGTTGATTAACGGGTTTGCCGCTCTCATCTGGTTCGAGTTTGGTTGAAGTAGCCATTGGAGTGCTGATTGGTTTGATGTTGTCAAGATCGAACTTCTTCAGCATGTCCTTGGTATACTTCGATTGACAGATAAAAGTTCCATTAGCCAGTTGTTTTACTTGCAGACCAAGAAAGTAGTTGAGCTCTCCCATCATGCTCATCTCAAATTCCGTCTGCATACACTTGGCAAATTCTTGACAAAGAGTTTCATCAGTAGACCCAAAAATAATATCATCAACATAAATCTGAATTAATAGAATGGTGTCTTTGAAAGATATGATAAACAGTGTAGTGTCAATTTTCCCTTTTGAAAAACCTTTCTCAAGCAAGAAACTGCTTAGCCTTTCATACCAAGCTCTGGGGGCTTGTTTAAGGCCATAAAGCGCTTTCTTCAGCTTGAACACGTGGTCGGGAAATTTGTGATTTTCAAAGCCAGGGGGTTGTTTGACATAAACTTCCTCCTTAATAAAGCCATTCAAGAAAGCACTTTTAACATCCATTTGAAATAATTTAAAGTTTTGAAAGTTAGCAAAAGCACAAAGCATCCGAATGGATTCTAGTCTAGCAACAGGAGCATACGTCTCATCGTAGTCGATACCTTCCTCTTGGTTGTATCCTTGAGCTACTAGACGAGCTTTGTTACGTGTGACTGAACCATCTTCATTTACTTTGTTTCTAAACACCCATTTGGTACCAATTATTGAGTAATTAGCCGGTCTAGGAACTAGTTCCCATACTTGGCTCCTCTCAAATTGGTTGAGTTCTTCTTGCATAGCAGAAATCCAAAATTCATCATTAAAAGCTTCAGAAATGTTTTTAGGCTCTACTTGTGAAATGAAGGCAGTGCTAGCAACGGAGTCTCTTAGTGATGATCTAGTAGTTACTCCACGTGAAACTTCTCCTATAACTAAATTTTCTGGATGAGAAGGTTTGAAAGAGAATTTCTTAGGCAAACCCTCCAGAGAATTAGTTTCGGTTGAAGTATTCATTGGAGTAGAAGTTGATGGCTCAACGTCATCATCAAGAGTACTTGCTGCACTGTTATCTTCATCAAAAGTCACATTTGTTGACTCTTCCACAATAAGTGAGCGTTTATTGAAAACTCTATATCCCTTACTCTTGGTGGCATAACCAAGAAAGATACCATCGTCAGCTTTGGCATCAAATTTGCCTAAGTTGTCTTTGGTGTTAAGGATAAAACATCTACAGCCAAAAACTTTAAAATAAGAAACATTGGGGGTTCTCCCAAACCAAAGCTCATAGGGTGTTTTCTTCGTAATGGGACGAATAAGCACCCTATTCAAAATATGGCATGCTGTACTTACAGCCTCTGCCCAAAAATATTTCGGAAGAGAAAATTTATTCAACATGACTCTAGCCATATCGCCAAGAGTCCTATTCTTCCGCTCCACAACACCATTTTGTTGAGGAGTTCTAGGACAAGAAAATTCATGATCAAAACCATTTGCATTACAAAAACTTTTAAAATCATAATTTACGAATTCGCCTCCATGATCACTTCGGATTCGAGTAATTATGTAGCCTTTTTCGTTTTGAACTTTCTTTACAAAAATTTTGAAAGCAGAAATAGCATCGCTCTTATTAGCGAGAAAGAAAACCCATGTAAATCTCGAAAAATCATCAACAATAACAAATGCATAAAGTTTGCCTCCAAGGCTAGCTATTCTACTAGGACCAAATAAATCCATATGAAGTAGTTGCAAGGGTCTAGTAGTACTTACAGAGTTGATAGAATGAAATGAGGATTTAGTTGCCTTGTTTAGTTCACATTTGGCACATACCGTGTCCTTTTTGAACGTGATGTCAGGTAATCCTCTCACTAGCTTCTTGGTGGAAAGCCTGGATATAGCATCCATGTTGGCATGACCAAGACGCTGGTACCAAAGTAGTCGTTCGTCTTTGTGGGCATATAGACATCTACCTGCATTGTTAGTATTTATAGAAAGATAGAAAATGTAGATGTTGTCCTCTCTTTTCCCTTCAAAAGCAATGTCTCCTGTTGACCTATCATAGATGTAGCAACTGTTTTGTCCAAAGTTAATATCATATCCATGATCAGCAAGATGACTAATGCTGAGCAGGTTATGCTTTAACTCGGTCACTAGGCAGATATCCTTTATTACAGGAGAAGGAGGATGACCAATGATACCATTACCTATAATATGCCCTTTGAGATTGTTACCGAAGGATACGTATCCTTCTCTCTTCATCGATAGTGATGCAAAAAGATTTGCGTCTCCCGTCATATGTCGCGAGCATCCACTATCAAGAATCCACTTACTTTCAGTTGAGGAGGGAAGGTCCACCTACATCAAGAGTAGATGTGACCTTTGGTACCCGAGTTCTTGAGGGTCCTGAAAAGTTAGTCTTTGGGAACCAAGCATATATCCTTTTATCTACAAGTCTTCTAACTCTGTACTGTGGTGAGATGTGTCCATGTAATCCATAATAAGTACAGATAGCATTCTTATTTATACTAGGAGCATGAGAATAATATCTATAAGCAACAGGATGAGGATGGACATGATGTGAAGAGTTAGCATGGTGAAGATGATTATGCATGGAATAAGTGGCATGTTGATGGTGTCTATGAGGCATAGAATGATGGTATTGTCTATGATGTGTGACATGCTGATATTGTCTAGATGGCATGGCATGATGATTTTGTCTATATGGTTTATGAGGACCTTGTCTATATGGCATTGCATGATGATTTTGTCTATATGGCATGGCATGATGAATTTTATGTGTGGAGTGATGTTGATTGTGTCTTTGTGCATGATGAGTATGTACTGAGTGAGAATTGTTCTTACGTGCATGTGGTTTGTGAAAGTTTGTGTATATAAAAGCATGGTTATGTGCTGCATGAGAATGACGTGGTTGACTAGCATGAGTGGTATTGTGCCCATGTGATTGGGTTTGAGGTTGAACAACCTGTTTACCCAATTTGGTTTCTAATCTTTTAGAAACAGCTTGCAGTTCATCAACCTTAATATTTAAGCCATAAATCTTAGTCATGGAAATCTTGTGTCTACTCTTTTCTTCAGCAAGCAACGTGTTGAGAGTAGTGATTTCTTGAGTTTGTTGCTCAATACGTGCTTCAGCATCATGTAAGCTTAATTTAAGCTTGGATACTTCATCAGTGTCATTAGTGGGTGATGTGTTTCTAACATTATCAAGAAGTAAAGAAATTCTTTGTATCTCATCTTCTAGACTTTTGATTTTGTCCTTGGCATGTTTATATTTACCGATAACCTTTTTATGATCATCGAGTAAATCAGTGAAAGCATCGCCAAGTTCATCAAAAGAGAAGTCATCCAGAGTTTCGTTAGATACCTTGTTGGAAGTTGCCATCAGGCACACATTTGCTGTATCTTGAGGAGAGTCCTTTTCTTCCTCAGAGTCACTCGCTTCACTTTCATGCCAGATACCTGTGTTGGCATATTTCTTTGATGAGTTCTTTTCGTATGGCTTCTCATAGCGGTTGCTCTTCTTCAGGAATGGGCAGTCTTTTCGGACATGTCCAGTTTTCTTGCAACCGTAACAAGTTGGTTCTTCTTCATCGTCTTCTTGAGATTCCTTCTTCCTTCGATTGAAGCGAAGGAATTTCCTGAAGTTGCGAACCATGAGAGCTTGGTCTTCATCATCCGAATTATCTTCTTCGGTCTCATCATGATTAGCTCTTCGTTGATGAGCTTTGAGTGCGATCTCCCTGGTCTTCGGAGTAGGTTCTTCGAAGTCCTTGAGGTCAAGCTCGTGAGTCATAAGCTTACCCATCAAGGTCTCCATTGACATTGTTGTGAGATCGTTTCCTTCTATGATGGCTGTCACCTTAGGGTTCCAAATCTTTGGTAGCCCTCTGAGCAGCTTACGAATCTTCTCGTGGTTTGAGTACTGCTTTCCAAGCGAAGATAGAGGATTGATGATGTCGAGGAATCTTGTGATCATTTGAGTGATCGTCTCACTTGGCTTCATCTTGAAGGCTTCGTATTCTTGAGTGAGACGGCTTATTTTAGATTCCTTGACCTGTGTGGTTCCTTCATGCGTCACTTCTAGAAGTCTCCATACTTCATGAGCAGTGGTGCATGTAGAGACCCTGTTGAACTCATTCCTGTCTATAGCACAGAATAAAGCATTAATAGCCCTAGCATCTAGACTTGCCTGTTTCTTCTCCTCGACAGAATATTTGTCGTGTAGTTTCTCAATGAGGTCACCATCGACAACTATCCTGGCGGGCTTTTTGTAACCGTCAGTGACGACAGTCCACAGGTCAAAGTCTAGAGACTTAAGATAGAAGCTCATCCTTGTTTTCCAATATGTGTAGTTAGTCCCATCAAATAGGGGAGGCCTATGAGTGGACTGACCTTCACCATGATTGGAAATCAAGGATTGTGTGGTTGCCATGGATCAGCTCTTAGGATGTTAGTCCTTGTAAAGAGAACAGAGCTCTGATACCAATTGAAGAACAGTTTGGCAACTCTAGAGGGGGGTGAATAGAGTTTCTATAGAAAAATAGCCAATTAAAAATAACTCTTTCACCAACAAAAAATAATCAGAGTAAAGTGCGGAAAATAAATGAAGAGCAGAAGAGCATACGCAAACACAGCGATTTTAACCTGGTTTCCCTCGTGGAGGACTAGTCCAGGCCTGAGAACTCTAGCTCAGGATTAAATCCACTATTTGTGAAATAGTAGCTTACAACCCGTGCCTTTTCTTCAGAAGAGCACGTCAACTTCTAACAGAGGATCGCAGTGGCCATTTGCTTGGAATTGTCCAAGCGGCTTCTTCACTCTTGTACAAGAATCCTAACTGAGAGATGCTGAGCACTCGAGACTTAGGAGGCTTGTGGCTAGTAGATAGGAAGGGTATGGCTTATTGAGCTTGTAGGAGAGAAGAGAAGAGAAGATTGAGTGAATTGAAATGAGAGAATTCATGCCCTATTTATAGTGTTTTTAGAGGCAGAATTCGGCCAGAATTCGGGTAGGAAAATTCAAAAATTTGGCCGTTGGACAGCTAGCAACCAGCTAACCCTAAAATTAGGGTTCCTGATTTCTAGGGGACAGAGTTCGGCCCGAACTCTGTGTGGAGGCAGAGTTCGGCCCGAACTCTGTCTCCAGAGCACAGAGTGGTCCTAAGTGGGACTTGTGGGCAATTTTTGTTTTGGTGGAGCTTGGGATTTTGGGTAGGCTTATAGACTAAGTTCCAAGAGCTCAGTATAACTCAGAGTACATACTTCTAGACTCAATAAAATGTAAAAGTACAGACTCGAAAATACACTGAGAGTCGGAAACTGAGCTGTTGTCTGTCCTGAACTGAATGCAGACGTCGTGTGTCGTATTGAATTTATACAGATATTATTTAGTCAATGTAGTCAATATTTGGTTGACTGTGACTTTGTGTCAACAAAATCTAGGAAAGGAAGTCTCCAATCTTTATCTGTATTCTGAATCCCAGCTGAATTACTGAAGATGAATTCCATGCTAGAATCAGATGAAGATGATAATGATTTACGACTTAATCCAAATTCTCTTGTTGCATTGACATCATGAGATGTTGATTCTTCAATGTCAACTGGAAGTCCTAGAGTCAGATTGTTC
Organism: Iris pallida; assembly: GCA_029216955.1. Taxonomy (NCBI): domain Eukaryota; kingdom Viridiplantae; phylum Streptophyta; class Magnoliopsida; order Asparagales; family Iridaceae; genus Iris; species Iris pallida. The sequence goes on along the minus strand of JANAVB010041418.1, from coordinate 2,651,734 downwards.
TCGAGATGAAATAATTCTCGATTGCAGACAACAATCATTTGTTGACGTCTGATTGGAATAGCCAACACCGCCGCAAGATTAGCAAGAGCATCAGCTTCTGTGTTACATGCTCGCCTAACATGCTCAATGAAGAACCCTTCAAATAAAGAAGCCATAGATATAGCCGATCTATGATAAGGAACCAGATCTTGATGGCGAACTTCATAAGTATCCCTTATCTGATTGACAATGAGTTTAGAATCTCCATACGCTTCCAAATATTGAATATTCAGATGTTTAGTGAGTTGAAGACCAATAAGCAGTGCATTGTACTCAGCTACGTTGTTTGAACATGGTTGATCGAGAGAATAAGCTCTTTGGATAGCAAGACCTTCTGGCGACATAAGAATGATTCCAACTCCAGCGACAATGTCACCATTAGGACCTATTCTTGAAGTTCCATCAAAGAATAGACGCCAAGTAAGATCTTCTTCAGCAATTTGGTTTGAATCTAGGACTTTATCTGGGATTTCATCATAGAGTTTTGAATTTTATGGAATTGAATGAGCAGCCAGAAAATCAGCTAAAGCTTGTCCTTTGACTGATTTCTGAGGAATATAATGCATATCATACTGAACAAGTAGGATTCCCCAGTTAGCCAATCGAGAATTCAAAACACTAGGTTTCTTCATCATGACCCGTATAAGATTGATCCTGGAAATGACATGAATAGTCTGGCCAATGATATAGTGTCGTGTCTTTTGGACAGCGAACATTAGGGCTAGATATTCTTTTTCGACCAGTGAATAACGAGGTTCAGCTCCGGTCATAGTACGACTGAGATAGTAAATGGCTTGTTCATGACCATTTTTATTCTTTTGAGCGAGCAATGCACCCAATGAATGACTCATTGCTCGAGTATATAGGAGGAACGGAATTCCTGAGACAGGAGGTACCAATACTGGAGGGCTCATCAGATATTATTTTATATCATCGAATGCTCTCTGACATTCATCATTCCAGACAAAAGAAACACCTTTCTTCATAAGTTTATTGAATGGTCTGCAGCGTCCTAAAAGATTAGAGATGAATCTCCTGATATAAGCGATCCTTCCTTGAAATCCGCGTAGCTCTTTTAAGGTGCGTGGAGGACGCATCTCTTGGATGGCTTTGATCTTCTCGGGATCCATGTGTATACCTTTAGAGGTAATGACGAAGCCGAGAAATTTACCACTAGAGATGCCTAAGAAGGACTTAGTAGGGTTCATCTTTAATTGATGCTTATGCATTAGATCAAATATAGTCTTCAAATCTTGGATGTGATCCTCCTTTTGTCGACTTTTGACTGCAATATCATCAACATAGCATTCGACTATTTTTCGCAAATGTTCACGGAATATAGTACTCATGGCTCGTTGATAAGTTGCTCCTGCATTCTTGAGACCGAATGGCATGACTGTATAACAGTATGTACCAATCGGCGTTCTGAAAGAAGTCTGCTTCTCATCATCTGGAAATATTTTAATCTGATTGTACCCAGAATACCCGTCCATGAATGACATCCGTTCAAACCCACAGGTATTATCGATCATGACATCAGTAATTGGTAGAGGGAATTCGTCTTTAGGACATACCGCATTGAGATCGCGGAAGTCTATGCATACTCTTATCTTGCCAGTCTTTTTAAGAACAGGAACTATATTAGCTACCCAATCGGGATGTTGTTCCTCTCTAATAAACCCAGAGGCCATGAGTTTATTGACTTCAGCTTCAATTGCATCCATGATGTCTGGACGAAATCGTCGCTGTTGTTGTTTGACCGGTTTAGCATTCGGCATGATATTGAGTTTATGAGTTACGATTTGTGGATCAAGCCCTGGCATATCTTCACAACTCCAAGCGAAGACATCGATGTATTCACGAATAAGTTTGATCATATCTTGCTTATCAGTTTCTGAAAGACTTTCACTAATGAATATTGGTTTGGGGGATCCCTCTTCACCAACATCTATTTGAACAAGTTTGTCTTCAGTCGGAGGTTCTTTTTGTTCGAATCGGAACTCCCATTGATTATCTAACCTTTGGGCCCATTGTTCTGATTCAGGTGAGATTTCAAACTCGTCTTCGTCTTTATCACTTTCTTCAGAACGGTCAATAGAGACCATGTTGGAAGACAGAATGCTGCAGTGGAAGTCACCGATGCTTGTATCAGAATCCCAAGAGGTAGTACTAGAAGAATCAGATCTCTTATCTTTGTCAGATTCAAGATCTTCATGGATAATATTGATAAAAAGGGTAGGAGCAATATAACCCAATCCGCATTTTGTCCTCCCATATTTCAGAGGAGGAATTCGAACAGGCATTTTTCTTCCTTTTTCACTATTGAGGCCAGTTCTGAAGTCATAGCCCATATTTTTAATGATGTTTTTAGATTGCTGACTATAACGACGTAGTTGTAATCTTCCAGTATCATCGTTTTTGTCATCATCTTCAGGGTTAGAAGGATTTTAGGGCCCTTTGTAAAAGACTATTGGAATGTCTCCTGGCTTTCTGCTGGGAACTAGAAAGTATGAAGTTTGTACTGATTCTAGGGATACATCTGTATGAAAAGTCTGTACAACTCCTATGGTTATTGTTCTCAAGTCATCTAACAAATGCAAATAACTATGAACATGATTACACACATCAATATACTGCAAAGATGGAGACTTTTCATTAAACTTAAAAGTAGCAGTATTTACATTGGAAGAAGGCTGAGCCTTAGAAATCTTAGCCAAATCAATGACTAAAGGAGGAGAAGAAGAACGAAAGAAAGTTTTGTTTCGATTAAGATCGATAACAAATGGCTCAGAAGAGGTGAGCTCCCTTGAAGCTTGAGATGGAAGAGTAGTCCGCCCTCCAACCGGGATTACCAGAGTATCTTGTTTCATATGTGCATATACAGGAACTGTAGTACGTCCACTGACAGAAATGATCAGTGTATCTTGAGTAGACGACTGAGGTAATGGAGAAATCCGTCCACTTACTGGAATGATAAAAGAACCTTCTCCAGAGGGTTTGGGAGATTGTTGCTGAGTAGTTCGACCTTTAACAGGGATTATTAAAGTCTCACTTTGTGAATCCTCTTTCTCCATAGCTTGTATCACCCTTGTATACTCTTCTTTGTACATCCGGGAATCATTGAAATAAGCTTCAACCCCATGGAAGGGATTTATATCAGCAACTTTCTTTTGTACTCTTCCATTGTTGTCAATGTATTTAAAATACTGATGAAGAGTAGAAGGCACCACATTATTTTCATGAAGAAAGGGCCTCCCCAGAAGAAGATTGTAAGATCCCACGATCTCGATCACATAGAAAGTGACTTTGGATCTGAAATCGCCTATCTGAAGTTTCAGATGAATCTTTCCTAAAGGCTCGCTTCGGCTTTGATTGAATCCCAGGATAGTAGTAACCGTCTTGGAAAGCTTGTGAAGAGGGATTTTTAGTTCATCCAACAGGCTCTTTGGCATTATACTTATAGCAGACCCTGGATCAATGAGGATACGATCTATCTTCATCTTATCGATATAACCGGTATAGTAGAGAGGCCGATCATGTCGATTATCCTCTAGTAGCATATCATCTTGTGTAAAGGTGATATTTGGGATAATCTCCAATACACTGTTGCAATATAAGTAGGTGGCAGGTTCTTCACCTGGCTTCTTTAGTTGTGCAATACAAGAGTCAGCCTGAAGAAGTGCTTCACTTAACGTCTTCCGAGTCTCTTTAGAAAGACGTAGAAGTTCAAAGAGTGACATTCGAGCTGGAGTATTAGCAAGTTGAGCTAGAATGTCGAAGTTATAAGGTTTCTGAAGCCCAAGAGGAGGAGACTTCTTGATTGGCTTATCAAATCGAGCCTGTTGTTTGCCTTTCTCAAGAACTGTGGGCTTGGAAGGAGCAGGTTCAACCGGTGCAGTTGAAGGAACAGGTACAGTGGATGATTCTTCCTCAAGAGGAACATTAGGAGCATCTTTATCAGCAGGAAGGATATCAGGAATATCCTCAGGATTCTTAGAATAATCCTTTAGATAAGGTTTCCCTGTTCGAGTAGCACGAGCAAGTGCTTCTTCTTTATCTTTTGGCTCTGTGTCGAAAGTAGATCCGAGAGAAGTCATATGACGTGACTTAATCTTTCCAGCCTTCTTGGACTTTCGAGAAATAGTCTTTTGAAGAGGAGGAGATTCAAAATCTGCCACTAGATCAGGATGAATCCACATGATTTCTCCTGTTTCCATAGTGATTGGTACTAATCCTTCAGACTGTGGAGGAGGAATGTTCACTATGTCAAGAGTTGCTTTGGGGATAGGAACAATCCCACTTTCAAGGAGTTGAGGAGGGAAATCTCCGAATTGCATAGAGACGACGTTAGAAGTAACGGTCTTCTCTTTCGGAGTAAGAGAGATAGCTCCAGATTTAATCATTTCCTGGATCTTTCCTTTCAGTACATAGCATGTACGAATTGTGTGACCCAATATTCTGTGGTATGGACAGTATTTAGGATGATTCGTCTTACCAGCTTCATCAGGTTTCTTGATTTCAGGTAATTGTATTTTATTACCTTTCAGCAGACATTCAAATATACCGAGGACATCATCGTCATCAAAAGAGTATTCTTCTTTGGGGCGAGGTGCTCTCGGTTGTTGAGTTGTAGAGGCAGGAGGAGTTTGAACAGTTGATGCATCTTTACTCTGAAGATTAACTTCAAGGGTTTCTTTTCCCTTGCGAGTATTGGGTTTAGCATTATTGTTAGTACCTTGACCTGTTTCCTTGGGAGTCATCTGCACTCCTAAGCCTTTGAAAGTTTCAGCACTAATTTCTGCGGCTTTGGCACTAACTATAAAGGAAGGCCAATCTTGAAATTGAGTAGATCCTGTCCACATGCTGATGATTGGTAACAAATTTGATTTGCATGTGTCGATGGTGACAGCATCAGGAGTTCCAAGAGGCATCTTCAGAGCTTCTCTTCGAAACCGTTCAATAAAATCCTCTGTAGTTTCATTATTTTTCTGCTTGATTCTTATAAGAGCAGACATAGTCATGTCATTGAGCCCTTCATAGAACCGTTCAAGAAACATTTGTTTAAAACCGGCAAATAAGGTAATACACCCATCCGGAAGACTTCTATACCACTCATAAGTCGTTCCTTTGAGACATCCGACAAACACCCGAGTAAGGAGGGCGTCACTTGGTTGCAGCTGGTCAGTCATCACTTCAAAGTGATTAATAAATTAACTCGGAGAAGTGGTTCCATCATAGAATAAGATAGTAGGAGGCTTGTATTTAGGAGGATACGATACTTGCTTCCATTCTATCGGATAAGGTTGCTTGATGCCTAACCTTTGTAAACCATCTTTCTGTTTGAATGCCTCAAATTGAGTTCTGATATTCCTCAATTCTTCAGTGACAACTCCGGAGGATTGTGGAGTTATAGCTTGCAGAGAATAGTTGGGAGGAGGAACAGCATTATAAGCACTACCTCCAGCTCCGGAGAGACTAGGATTCGGTTGAGCTTGTCCAGGAGTATTAAATTGTACTGCTAGAGGAACATGTACTGGACTTACACCAGTGTCAATTGGTATGGCATCTGGTACAGTCTGTCGATTTTGCATTTGGGTTGCCATGAGTTCATACATCGACTTCATAGTATCAGCCATGGATTTCATTTGCTGTTCTAAAGAAGCAATTCTTTGTTCTTGAGGAGTCATAGAAGAAGAAGGTTCATCAGTATTCCCATCGACCATATAAGTCGTGACTGTACGAGGGATTATTGATGAACTGGTGGATGTTGTTTGTTCTGAATCATTACTTTGTGCATCAAAGTCATTTGTAGGAGAATTACCCCAAATGGGAAGAGGTGGGAAGTTAGATTCTCCAAGGAATTCAGAATCATCTTCAGAAATCAAAGTCCTTTGATTAGAAGCCAGGACTCGTGCTCTGGTGCCTCTGTATACTCCATCTGGACTATTATTTCTACCCCCAGTATCCTGAGAGGTCATGTTGACAGAAGCAAACAGAGGTTCATCTTCATCAGGCATAGGTTCACACTGAATCCGATTGAAGACAGATTGTCGTTTAGTTTGACATCTGTATTGCATTATGACTCTCGGTTGAAAGTCACAGTCATGATCAACATGGTCCTGATCCCTTGATTGACATCTGTATTGAATTATGACTCTTGGCTGGAAGTCACATTCAGCATGATCTATTGACACAGAATTATTCCTTCTCTTCTGTTGAAGATGTTCTCGTAAATCTGTCTGTGAAGATTGGGGTACATCAGAGAACATTCTTTGTGTATTTTTAGGAATATATTTCCGGTTCTTGGGTCTTGATGGCTCTTGATTATATAGAGAGTGATTAATATGAGCCACATAATTTCTAGCATACTCTGTATCTGGATCTCTTGCTTTTGTTCCCGATTGTATGATTTTTTGACACCAGAAGTGCTTCCCAAACGGGTTTGATTAAGTTTTGTTCTTAGATCAGTTGAAGGTAAAACATTGGTTTTTTAAACTTGGAGTTTTCCTTCTATTGATCTGGATATTTGTAGAGAAGGAAGAGTTGAACCACCCTCTAGATTAGGAGTTGGTAACAGACCCTCTTTTATAGACAAATTCTGTGCCCAATTCGAAGAAGTCGTAGAAGAAGACATTAAGGAATGTTTCTTCTTAGACTTATTCAAATTTTGAGACATAGAATGTCCAGAAGGAAGAGTAGTCAAAAGACCATCTCCTTTTCTTTGACTAACAAAATTGTCAGTCAAAGCTGTTCCTGAAGTAAACACTACAGGAGCAGAAGAAACAACTAAAGAGTTATTTTTTTTTGAAGGAACTTTGTGTGGAGGAGTTCTAGCAAGACCACCCCCAGTTCTAGTAGAACTTGGCAAAGAAAAAGAAATAGCTAAAGAGCTATTCTTCTTAGAGTATGCTGGTGACAATTTGGCTAAGGAGCCAGTATTGTCAGCGTATAAAGTCTTGGCTAAAGAGCCAAATTTTGGTACGCACACTGAGTCAGAAAGATTTGACTTGGAAATACACGCTGAAACAGATTTGGCTAAGGAGCCAGTAATGTCAGCGTGACTTTTGAATTTAGAAATACACGCTAGAACAGATTTGGCTAAGGAGCTAGTGCTGTCAATGTGACTATTGGGATTGAGATTACACGCTGGAACAGACTTAGCTAAGGAGCCAGTGCTGCCAGCGTGACTTTTGACTTTGAGATTGTACGCTGGAACAGGCTTGACTAAGGAGTCAGTGCTGTCAGCGTGACTTTTGACTGCTGTCGTCTTCGAGCACACAAGAGTGTGCGTGCTTGAAGTAGAGTCCTTGCTAGTGTTAGGAGTAGACACTATGGCAGAAACTTTACCCTTGGTTGCCAATAGATTCTTTGGGACATAGACAGATCGTCCCTTCGACTTGGCAGTGGTGATGGAGGCTGAAGTGGGCTTGCCACCCTTAGCCCGCTGCATTTCTTCGTAGGCGAGTTGATCGAATTGGATCGATATCACCTTCTTCGTCGAGCCGACTGACGAAGTATCGCATTGAGTTGTTGCCATCTCAAAAGAGGAGATGGTTGTCCCCAGCAGAGTCGCTAATTTGTTTTCCATAAATAAATTCACTTTATTTATTGTGTTTCTGGGAAAATTACAACTGTAGGAATCTGATCTAGAAGACGATCACTTTATCCCTTGGGCTATGCGAAGAAAAAAAGCTCTCAAAATTTTGACAGTAATTTAGATAACTATGTATCTGTACAATGAATGAGAAAAAGAACTCTATTTATAGAGTCAAAAATAACTGAAAAGATAACTGTCTTCACAGCCTGTGCATAGTTAAAAATCACGCAGGATTTAACATACGCAAGGTTATAAGCAGTTACTGGACGTGGCCTGTAACTGTTGGACACATGGCAATCATGCATGAGTCGTATGCAAGTTACAGGACACGCAGGCGAGAGATCAGTGGCATGGCTGCCACGTACTCCAATTTGATGAAATCTACGCAGGCTTGTTGAAGACGAAATCCACGCAGACTCGGGTCAGAAAGCTTCAAAATCCACGCAGACTTGGGGCAGAAAGCTTCAGAATCCACGCAGACTTGAGGCAAAAAGCTTCAAAATTCACGCAGACTTGAGGAAGGAAACTTCAGAATCCACGCAAGCTTGAAACAGAAAGCTCAAAATACACGCAGACTTGAGGAAGGAACATATAAGTTCAAAATACACGCAGACTTGAGCTAAAAGGCTCAAAATATACGCAAGATTGAGGCAGGACTGCCAGCTGTCTTGATTCGACGTGCCTCGACTGACACAAAATCTCTGACAGTGATTGCCTTGTCAGTCGCATTAAATGACAAGAAGCTCTTTTGGTACGCCAACTTGACGAAGGCTGAGTCTTGCTGAAGAAGATTTCAAAAGTCACGCAATAGTCGGCTGTGATCTCTCGAGTTCCGTGCATACGTGGCATACGAGGAGACATTCTTCGACTGTCGTACTGTCCGTCATAATGACACTCTGACAAATGATGAGCTGTCTCCCAGCGTAACTTTTAAATATTGTCCTGATCAACTCAGCGTGACTTTTAGACTCTATCTTGATCAACTTAGCGTGACTTTTAGACTTTGTCCTGATCAACTCAGCGTGACTTTCATTTTTAAGGCCTACAACCTCAATGAAGCTTGTCCTAAGGATGAGTTTTCTCTTTCGATCACTGATGTCATGATCGACAACACTTGCGGGTTTGAGTGGATGTCTTTCATGGACGGATTCTCCGGATACAATTAGATCAGGATGAACCCCGAAGATAAAAAAACATACATCTTTTCGTACTCCTCTAGGGGTCTACTGCTATATAGTCATGTTGTTTGGTCTCAAGAACGCAGGTGCAACCTATCAGCGGGCCATAAGTACCATTTTCTATGAACATTTACGGAAGACAGTCGAATGCTATGTCGAAGATATTATTGTCAAAAGTGATCTAAAGGAAGATCATATCCAAGACTTAAGAACTATCTTCGACCTAATGCGCCAGCATCAACTCAAGATGAATCCCACCAAGTCATTCTTAGGAGTCTCTAGTGGCAAATTCCTTGAATGCATTATTACCTCTATGGGTATGCACGTTGACCCCGAGAAAGTCAAAGCCATTCAAGAGATGCGTCCTCCACGTAACCTAAAAAAGCTACGAGGATTCCAGGTATGGCTTGCGTACATCATGAGATTCATATCAAATCTCTCTGGATGCTGCAGACCGTTCACTCAACTAATGAAGAAAGGTGTGTATTCTGTTTGGACCGAAGAATACCAGCAAGCATTTGAAGACATAAAGCGGTACTTAATGAATCCTCCAGTCCTGGTGCCTCCAGTCACAGAAATACCCTTTCTGATGTATGTTCGAGCAATGGATCATTCTCTGGGTGTCCTACTAGCCCAAAAGAACAAGAAAGGTCATGAGAAAGCCATATATTATCCCAGTCGCATGATGATCGGTACTGGACATCGATACAGCCCGATATAAAAAGAATGTTTAGCTCTGATATTTGTTATCCAAAAAATACGACATTATATTATGGGCCAGACCATTCATGTCATCTCCAGAGTCAACCCTCTCCGAGTCTTGATGAAGAAACCCAGTACACTCAATTCCAGACTCGCTACATGGGCCGTATTGCCAACACAGTATGACATGGTCTATGTCTTATAAAAGTCTGTTAAGGGTCAAGCCCTAGCCGACTTCTTGGTTGCTCATCCAATTTCTGAGACTTCTAAACTCTATGATAAAATTCTTGAGAAAACTCTGGAATCTAACATGACTTCAGAAGGAATCCTTGCTTGGCGTCTATTCTTCGATGGTACATCCAGGATCGAATCCAAAGTCACTATCGTCGCTGGAGTTGAAATCGTTCTGGTATCACCAGAAGGAGTGGCCATTCAAAGAGTCTATCCCTGGACGAATCGTGCTCTAATAATGTCGCTGAATACAACTCTCTACTCATCGGTCTCCAATTACCTAAACAGTTGGATATCGAATACCTTGAAGTATACGGAGACTCTAAACTGATTGTCAACCAGGTTAGAGGCACGTACGAAGCTCGGCATCAAGATCTCGTTCTATATCATGAAGCAGCAGTCAAACTGGCTACATCATTGAAAGGCTTCTTCATTGAACATGTACGTCGAGCTTGTAATACATAAGCTGATGCGCTTGCTAATCTAGAAACAGTATTAGCGATTCCTATGAAAGGACAACAGATGATTGTCATCACTAACAGGGAATTATTCTATATCGAGAATAATTTGTATCTGGAATCTAACAATTCAGTCGTAGTTTTCACTACGAATGAAGTCTGGAGGGCTCCTTTTACCGACTTCGTGGTTCATGACATCTTACCTGAAGATCCCAAAGAAGCAACGATAATCCATCGACGATCACTCCAATTCTACTACAATCATACCTCGAAAATACTCTATCGACGATCATATGACGATATGCTTCTACGCTGTCTTGCGGGAGATGAAGCAAAGCAGATACTACGTGAAGCTTACGATGGTGTTTGTGTTGCACATCAGCCTGGTCCCAAGTGACAAGATCAGATCCGACGTGTAATGCCCCAGTCCCAAAATACGTAGGACCAAGTACGTAAACATGCCAGCTGTATTCATACGAAGTACGTAGGTCTCGTATAAATACATAAGCTGTAAAATGTAGTAATCCAAGACAAACTAAATCTCATCCATAATAAAAAGAATAATAATATAAAATCAACTCAAATATTTATGATACAATCGTTGGACGGAGACAAAGTCCACTACCAACTACCTCAATGAAATAAATGTACAAGAATCGATCAATAAATGGCAGGACGAACCAAGCACAATGTCTTCGAAAGAATGGAGAAGACCACGGCCTTGGCTAGGATACCTGCGGAAAACATGAACACACACCTGGGAAAAGACCATGTCCTCAGACGGACGTAGCAAGATACAGGAAGAACAAGCTAATATGAACTGTCAGAATAAAATAATATATAAATGACTATCCTAGACATAAATATGCAAAGGAGATTCTAACCGCCTAACGTACAATTTAGAGGACAACTTTCATGTGCATGGGTGGGATTTTAGGCTATGTGTACGTAACTGGCATCCAGTCATCTGTATCCGGCCGTAACGTCTAAAACGTCAGAGGGTATCTGCAAATAAATCGCCACAGTTCCATCCGGAGACTGTGGTTTACCTGTTTGGCTTTCCATACGCACTAGCGACTGTCCTCCCCCAATATTTCCTATACTGTTCAAGTCATGTCCATGGCTCGTCCAGTTTTTGTAACTGCTTGAGTCTCTAAAACCCAAGTCATAACAGTTACGATCATCTACCGTCACACGACTTTAGAGATAGCTAGTCAATAAGTCGTGCCCCTAATAAAATACCTCAAACCGTGTAGTATGAGTGTCACAGCCTGTAACACCCTGTTTTCTGAAATTAAGGATTTTTGAAAAATTATTATTTTTATTAATTATTAAGTGTGTTTAGGGCATGATATGATTTATGGTGATTTCTAGTGTGCTTAGAACCATTTCCTAAGTCATGCTAAGTCATGACTTATGACTTTGTGATTTTGGTTAGTATAACTTAGTGTAAACCCTAGTTTTCTCTAACCTAGAAGTTGCCATGACCATGAGAGCTTAGCCATAGGCTTAGAACATCAAATTAGTGGTTTTTGGCCAAAAGGGTATTTTGGTAAATTACTAGTCTTTATTTAAAATTATGTGATTTTAATATTATTTAATTCTTGCTAAGTCTCATGATTAGTCCCTAGTCTATCCTACCCTAATCTAGGGGTTAGCCACTAACCTAGAAGCTTTAGGAAGGATTTTTGGTTAAGGGTTAAAGTTAGATAAATATCTTATTTACCTTTATTGATATTTTCCTTAAAACCCTCCAAATATCTCACCCTTTTCACCAAAGTCCAAGCCTTAGCCATGAAGGAAGGGCAAGGACACCCCCTCCCCATGCCATGGCCAGCCAAGGGGTACCCCCCTAGCTGGTACACACTCCTATATAATCCTTTGTATTCATTCATGAATAAATTACATGAATTTTATTCCCCAAAAATTCTCATTCCTTCAACCCTTCATAACTTGAGCTATTTTGATCCAAATTCACTCTAGTATCTTGCATTGGGATCCTACAACATCTAGGATACTAAGGGGAACTAGCAATCAAGGATTTGGAAGCATTGGACATCATCAAGTGGAAGAGCACACACCCCCATTTTCATTAATTTTCCTTGGATTTGCACAATAGGTAATTTCCCTCAAACTTAGTTAAAACCTTGTTTTTTCTTCATAAATGCATTCATATAGGACTACCATAACTGTGGGTAAAATTTGGTGGAAATTAGAAGTGGTTTGGTGTCCGTATCGGACACGTATCATAGGGTAGAAACCCTTGTTTGTTGAAATGCCACATAGGATTGGTTTTTATGTTTTTCCAAAACAAATTACACTTTTAGCTAGCCCTAGACATGTAGGACACGAAACAACTTGACTGAGCACATTTTAGTGCTGTGTCCGTGTCCAAATTGGACACGAATCGACCGCACGAGCCCATTGTGCATGCCCTGCTACTCGACACTTAGCACGGACACTGTGGGACACGTGGACACGTGAAAATTTACATAGAGGAGGGGGCAACCTCTGACATGCCCCCCCTCGAGTTTGAGACACGTTGGTATCGTGTCGAGAGAGCACGGACACGTGCACTGGTCGTGCGCTGTCAGCGCACACGCGTGCGGGGGCCAACTTCGCGCGTGTCGTGTCGCGTGGACACGACACTTGGGCACCTCGTGGTGACACGAGTGTGTAGCCCATCATGGGGCGAACACGTGGACACGAGCACGTGCTGCATCGTGTCCTGTGTCGCGAGCACGACGCGTGCAATCGCGTGCACGACGCGGTCTGAACTCGCGTGTATCAGTCGTATTTTCACGACTGATACGGGGTTCGTTCTGTGTCCACGCGTGTCGTGGACACGTGTCAGGGAGTGGAACGTGTAGCCCTATGTGTGGACTACACGTATGCACGACCACAAGACGTGTCGTGTCTCGTGGTGTGTCCACGAGCTCCTGGAACGCGTGTACGACACTGTTATTGTGTGCGCGTATCAAAGCTTACCCGAGTGTTTGTTTTGAGTGTTTGGACACGTAAAACTGTGTCGTAGTGTCGTGTCAGTGACCTAGGACACTAGTGTATGTGTGGGGCCTTAGTTACCAACCCATGGTTGCGAGCCTTAGCTTGTTTTAGTATGTGTAAATCGAATTACCTATTTTTGAGTACACTGTGCACTGTTAACAGAAATTGGGTTTTTCCCAGTTTTGAGAAATCGAATTTCAAATTGATTTTTATTATAATTAATACATTGGACTAGTATATTTTAGTGTGTATATACGTAGTATATATGTATATGTGAGTGTGGGTCAATTTTGGGGAGAAATGGTGGTGTATGTGTGTAGTTGTGTACATGTGTACATAGGTATGTATGTATGTACTGTGTGTGTGTGTGTGTTGAGTCTGGATTGGTTCCAGAATTTCTGGGAACCATTTCCCCTTCCCCCTGTCCAGACCTGTCCCTCTCTTTCACAGTCCTCTCACTATGTCTCTCACCCTTTGTCTCTCTCTATGTCTCTCTCTATATATATAGTATATATATGAGTTTATATATATATATATATAGGTATATATATATATATTTGTATTAGTTTTCATATAGTGATATTATATATATATATATATATATATATATATATATATATATATATATATATATATATATATATATATATATATATATATATATATATATATATATATGTATATGGGTTTGTATTGTATATAGTATTCATATATGGGTATATGGGTAGTAGATAGATATATATATCTGTATATATATATATATATATATATATATATATATATATATATATGATTTCTAGTATAGGTTTATATGAAAACCTATGACAATGGCCTATGGCCAAGATCATTAGCCTATGGCTTGAGGCTAGCCCTAATGGCCCAAAACCCTACTTGTTGACCCTTGATTTCTAAGGGTTAACCAAAGTCAACCTTAGGTCAAAAGTGACCTAGGTAACCTAGAAATGACTAGGAATGACCTAAAACAACTAGTTTGACTAGTTTGACTAAAAACCTAACTAGTTTGACTAGTATTGACTTAACTTTGACTAGTTTGACTTTAGAGTCGACCAAGAGTTGACTTTTGACCAGATTGACCTAGAATCATGTAGTTTGCATAGTAGACTTCATTTTACTATTTAGAACACATTGTGACTTGTGTTGCTTTGATCAGGAGCCAGACACCTCTCCTCAGACAGCATATTCTCTACAGACATTCATACAGCAGGTGAGTACATTCTCTGACCATTTCATACTTGTTCAGGCTTTACTTCTCGCTCTAGATTACTTTACTTGTTGCTGTCACATTGGTAACACAGATTGGTACTATATGGATCTTTACATGAGATGTTATCCCTCTCGGGAGCATCGGGTACTTCATGTTATGTGTGTTTCACTATCATCATGTACTCCTTTGCTTCCATCATTCATGTGCACTCATGTGATCATGTACTCTCATGTTTACTGAGCCCTCATGTATACTATCATATACACCCTTTTATGGGCCCCATGTGATATCATGTATAATAACGTAACTTGTATAGATCCTTATGTATTGATTGGGGAAACGGAGGAGTAGAAGTGGACATGTGAATAATTCTAAAGTAGTGTAATCATTGCAAACTCAGTAGTGTAATCATGTATAAATTCTAGCCATTCACATGCCTATCTTGTGCTTTACATCACTAGTCACTTACAGTTCTCTATATACAGTAGATATTTCATTACAGCTATCTCTTTTACAGCGTATATTTCCTTTCAGCAGCTCATGTATCTTACTCTATTGCCTGTATCGTATTTCCTAACCTGATATGAACTGCGTGAGATGTATTATGCTCGTTCCTGTCCTGATTGGACCTGTTGAAAATATTACAGAGGATGAGGACGAGGCATGGGTGACTACTTATTATGGAGCAGGACTAGATGACACTTGTATTGAGGACCCTCAGCAGGATCCACCTGCAGCTGAGGATGTTGTTCCAGTAGTCTAGACCAGTTTAGTCTAGGCAGTCTTTTCTATATTTACATTTTGTCTCACATTCTGAGTTGTATTTTGAGATGTGGAGATGTATAGACTCTTAGACTTATTGTATATGAGTTGACATTCTGGATGTTATGTATCCTAGACACTTAGACTTATTTCATCTATGCTATGGTTCTCTTTGAGTTACTATCTATCTTCTGTCTTTCATTCTTCTACCTTAGATGTGATTGAGGCTATATGTTGTGATGTTACCTCCACTCGGAGAGTATAAATTGTACAGGTACCTTATATTATTCGATGATTGACCTAGGACAGCGTTCTACCGCCGACACTGCGGCGTAGGCTGGACGTACCCACTTCTCGTGCCCTTACTCTAGGGTGCGGGTCGTGACACGTTTTTAGTGGTGGCCCATACAGGTCCAGTTTATGTCGAGATATTCGAACTAGAGTATCGCCACAGCCTGCAGTAGGAAATAGGATGTAGTTGAGGTACTCAATCACATTAGGAAAAACTCTTATCTAATCCCTGCTATCTAAATTCTTGCTGATATTGTCTTTCTTTTGAAAATAAACTGTCTCCTTTGACTATATCGTTTCTTCTTCGTATTGATTTTCTTGTTGATCTGTCTTCAGGATGGTGGAGACACGATCGCAGCGTCTCGATCCAGGTGACACCACTGAGAGGTCTGCCACCTCTCGTCCAGCTCACCAGGACCCGGGGACTGCAGCTCCCCTTACTCCAGCTCATGTGGGAGCTTCTGCCACATTTGGGGGTGCACCTCTACTTATTTGGGGGACCGTCCCAGCTACCCCAGACATGCCTCCCCCGCAGTTTCGTCAGCCTCAGTTCCAGCAGCACCAGCAGCACCAGCAGTACCAGCAGAAGTACTAGCAACAGTTGCCATTTGGATTTGTGGATGCTGCACAGATGTTTACATATTTCCAGCAGTTCCTAGAGTCGCAGCAGACCCAGCAGCAGCGTCAGACGACGGCATTTACCAGAGGCATTGATAAGGTCCATCAGCTGGCTAGAGTGACGATGGAGAGGTTGGCAGTCCAGCCACAGGGAGGATCAGGACAGCCGTGACAGCAGAGGATTCCGGGCATACAGGACTTCAAGAAGATGAACCCTAGGGACTTCTTGGGGACAGAGGGGATTCTTTATGCGGATGACTGGATTGAGCACATTGAGAAGATCTTTCGACTGGCGGAGATACCAGCCGGACTCCAGATCGAGGCAGCAGCCAGCCAGATACGGGATCTTTCCCGTACCTGGTATCAGACGGACCCGAGAGTAGGCACTCCAGGGCAGACATGGAGAGCTTTCAAGGAGCTCTTCAAGGGGAAGTTTTTCTCAGATCAGGCAGTCGGTGCTTTGGAGACCCAGTTCGAGAACCTGGTTCAGGGGAACCAGACTGTAGAGGAGTATTCCGGTAAGTTTTGCCGGTTGAACAGATTCGTGGAGGGCCTTAGCGAGACAGCGAAGGCGAGGAGGTTCAGGAAGGGCTTGGTCAAGGAGGTCAAGTCCTTGACCAAGAGTGACAGGAGTGCCACCTTTGAGGATATCCTAGCAGGAGCGATAGCGGCCGAGGATGATCTTGAGCTGAAGCTCAAGAGGGGCCGCGACACCCAGGGAGCTGGCAGCAGTGGAGGACAGGCCAAGAGGCCTCATTTTCAGCACCAGCAACAGAGGCCATTCCAGCAGCAGAGGCCATTCCAGCAGCAGAGGCCGTTCCAGCAGGTGCAGCAGCCGAGGCACCAGCAGCAGGCACCCAGACAGCAGGTCGTCAGTTGCTCTTTCTGCAAGAAGCAGGGTCATGGATGGAATGACTGCAAAAAGAGGCTTGGCAGGTGTCTACTATGTGGTTCTGGAGACCACCAGCTGAGGGAGTGTCCCATGTCTTCGGGACGACCAGTTTAGGGAGGCGGAGCCAAGGCTCCGGCAGGGCAGCAGAAGGGACCTTTGCCGACTCAGCAGCAGAGGTTCATCCAGCATCAGGCCAGGGGTGGTCAGCAGGGACGAGCCTATGCCATGGCAGCAGAGGATGCCGAGGTTACTGGAGAGCTGATAGCAGGTTCTATTCTTCTCGACTCTATTCCAGCTTATGCATTGTTCGATTCTGGGGCTTCCCATAGCTTTGTATCAGTATCTTTTACGATTCGACATCATGTTATATCTAAATCGTTGCCTAGGACTTGCAAGATTACGACCGGGGGTGGCATTATCCTCGTTCGTGATATTTGCAAGGGACGGAGAGTAGTTTTGGGAGGCCGAGAGTTGGATGTGTGCTTGCTCGTAATGCCACTACCGAACTACGATATTGTACTCGGTATGGATTGGTTGAGCATGCACCATGCCAGCATAGATTGCCGCGGGGGTAGAGTTCTGTTCAGAGCGCCAGGAGAGCCAGAGTTTGTATATTCCCGACGGCAGGCAGAGCAGACTTGCGGAGTTTTCTGTGGAGCTTCAGTCGAGGAGCAGCCAGCTCCACATCCTTTGATTGCTGAGTTCATGGACGTGTTTCCAGAGGAATTGCCTGGGCTTCCACCAGACAGAGACGTTGAGTTCTCGATAGACTTGGTTCCAGGTGCGGAACCCATTTCTCAGCATGTCTATCGGGTGAACAACAGCGAGCTGGTGGAATTGAAGAAACCGGTGGATGAGTTGCAGGACAAAGGCTTCATCTGCTCTAGTTTTTCACCTTGGGGTGCACCGGTACTCTTTGTACCAAAGAAGGATGGGTCGGTACGTATGTGTATCGACTACAGGGCACTCAACAGTCTGACGATCAAGAACAGATATCCACTGCCGCGGATCGATGATCTCTTCGATCAGTTGAGCGGAGCTCGGGTATTCTCGAAGATTGATCTGAGGTCAGGCTACCATCAGGTAAAGGTGAAGAGGGAGGACATCCCGAAGACGGAGTTCAGGACGTGGTACGGCCAGTTCGAGTTTATGGTGATGCCGTTTGGGTTGACGAATGCTCCGACGGTGTTCATGAACTTGATGAACAAGGTGTTCCACCAGTACTTAGATAAGTTCGTGGTGGTGTTCATCGACGACATCCTAGTGTACTCGAAGATCGAGGAGGAGCACGAGGAGCACTTGAGAGTGGTCCTGGAGACTCTCAGACAGGAGCAGCTTTACGGCAAGCTCTCGAAGTGCGAGTTCTTCCTTGATAGAGTTGACTTCCTGGGTCATGTAGTGACTGGAGATGGGATCTCAGTCGACCCGAGGAAGATATCAGCAGTTGAGGCTTGGGCAGCGCCGACGTCAGTAGCAGAGATCAGGAGCTTTCTGGGATTGGCAGGCTACTACAGGAGGTTCGTCCAGGATTTCTCCTGGGTTGCAGAGCCGTTGTCTAGGCTTACCCGGAAGGACGCAGAGTTTCTCTGGTCAGAGGAGTGTCAGGCCGCTTTCGATGAGTTGAAGAAGCGGTTGACGACAGCCCCAATTCTGACATTGCCATCAGGATTAGGCGGGTTCACTATCTACAGTGACGCCTCGGGAAAGGGTTTGGGTTGTGTCTTGCAGCAGCATAGGAAGGTGATTGCCTATGCTTCCAGGCAGTTACGGCCCCATGAGAAGAACTACCCTACCCATGATTTAGAGTTGGCGGCAGTTATCTTTGCTCTGAAGCTGTGGAAACACTATTTGTATGAAGAGCGTGTGGAGATATTTACAGACCATAAGAGCTTGAAATACGTGTTTACGCAGAAGGAGCTGAACATGAGGCAGCGTAGATGGCTAGAGCTGATGAAGGACTTTGATATTCTTCTGCAGTATCACCTAGGGAAGGCCAACGTAGTTGCTGATGCGTTGAGCAGATACCCGACAGCTATGTGTTTGACGATGGATCGTCACTTGTTGGCAGACTTGGAGAGCCTTGGGATCGAGGTGATTGTGCCGGGAGTGCAGATGCAGATGTTGGGCCTCCAGATTCAGTCGGACTTGATTGATAGGATCAAGTCGGCTCGGTTCGATGACGTCTCTCTACGATGCATCAAGAAGCAGGTCAGACATGGATTTGCGGACGATGAGTTCACTCTAGCAGGAGATGGCGCATTGAGGCACGGTTCCAGACTGTGTGTGTCCAGTAGAGACTTTCGGGAGCAGGTTATGCAGGAGGCCCACCGTTCTCAGTACTCGATACATCCGGGAGCCAACAAGATGTATAGAGATCTGAGAGAGCATGTATGGTGGAGTGGGATGAAGCGTGAGGTAGCACACTTCGTAGCCAGGTGTTTGATCTGCCAGGAGGTCAAGGCGAAGAGGCAGAGGCGAGGAGGACTGTTGCAGCCATTGCCCATTCCGGAGTGGAAGTGGGAGCACATCACGATGGACTTCGTTTCGGGATTGCCGCGTACTCCAGGAGGGAAGGATGCAATTTGGGTCATCGTCGACAGGTTGACCAAATCGGCCCACTTTTTGCCATTCAAAGTGGGTTTGTCTACCGAGAAGCTATCAGAGATGTATATGAGGCAGATAGTCAGACTTTATGGGATTCCAGTGAGCATTGTATCAGACCGGGATAGTCATTTCACTTCATATTTCTGGAGGAGCTTGCATATTAGCTTGGGCACTCAGCTCAAGTTTAGTACCGCATACCACCCGCAGACAGACGGACAGTCAGAGCGGACCATTCAGACTCTGGAGGACATGTTACGGACTTGTGTCCTGGACTTTGGAGGATCTTGGGAGAGTCACCTACACTTAGTAGAGTTTGCATATAACAACAGCTTTCAGGCCAGCATCGAGATGTCCCCTTTTGAGGCACTGTACGGGCGTAGATGTCGTACACCCTTGTCTTGGGACGATGTTGGGGAGCAAGTTTTATTGGGGCCTGAGATGGTTGTAGATGCAGCAGAGAAGGTGAAGCTTATCAGAGATCGACTTCGCATGGTGCAGGACAGACATCGGCATTGGGCCGACAGCCACCGCAGACCTTTGGAGTTTGAGGTCAGTTTAGAGATAGGATTAGAATTAGGTTGTCTTGTTGTGTTTTGTTAATCATGTTTGTTTATCATATTTAAATTGAGACCTTGTTTGTGATTAGGTCAGAGACCAGGTATTCTTGAGGATATCTTCGACACGTGGCACGATACATTTTGGTGGAGGTGGGAAGCTTAGCCCGCGTTTCATCGGCCCTTTCGTTATCAGCGGGAGAGTCGGTGACGTGTCTTACAGGCTAGACTTACCACCAGCATTGGTTGGAGTCCACAACGTATTTTATGTGTCGCAGTTGAGATGGTACGTGGCAGATCCTAGCCATGTACTTGATCATTCCGAGATCGAGTTGGTCCTACTCTTCGTTATCCAGAGCAGCCTGTTGAGATTCTGGATCGACGGGAGAAGGCATTGAGGAACCAGACGATACCATTGGTTCGTGTCGCATGGAGGCATCATTCTCCAGGAGAGTCCACCTGGGAACGGGAGGATGAGATGCGCGAGCGATACCCTTATCTATTTGTACCTCGAGGTATAATTTCTATCCTTCTCATTTGTTTCAGTTTTGTCTTTAAATTTCGAGGACGAAATTATTGTTAGGAGGGTAGACTTGTAACACCCTGTTTTCTGAAATTAGGGATTTTTAAAAAATTATTATTTTTATTAATTATTAAGTGTGTTTAGGGCATGATATAATTTATGGTGATTTTTAGTGTGCTTAGAACCATTTCCTAAGTCATGCTAAGTCATGACTTATGACTTTGTGATTTTGGTTAGTATAACTTAGTGTAAACCCTAGTTTTCTCTAACCTAGAAGTTGCCATGACCATGAGAGCTTAGCCATAGGCTTAGAACATCAAATTAGTGGTTTTTGGCCAAAAGGGTATTTTGGTAAATTACTAGTCTTTATTTCAAATTATGTGATTTTAATATTATTTAATTCTTGGTAAGTCTCATGATTAGTCCCTAGTCTATCCTACCCTAATCTAGGGGTTAGCCACTAACCTAGAAGCTTTAGGAAGGATTTTTGGTTAAGGGTTAAAGTTAGATAAATATCTTATTTACCTTTATTGATATTTTCCTTAAAACCCTCCAAATATCTCACCCTTTTCACCAAAGTCCAAGCCTTAGCCATGAAGGAAGGGCAAGGACACCCCCTCCCCATGCCATGGCCAGCCAAGGGGTACCCCCCTAGCTGGTACACACTCCTATATAATCCTTTGTATTCATTCATGAATAAATTACATAAATTTTATTCCCCAAAAATTCCCATTCCTTCAACCCTTCATAACTTGAGCTATTTTGATCCAAATTCACTCTAGTCTCTTGCATTGGGACCCTACAACATCTAGGGTACTAAGGGGAACTAGCAATCAAGGATTTGGAAGCATTGGACATCATCAAGTGGAATAGCACACACCCCCATTTTCATTAATTTTCCTTGGATTTGCATAATAGGTAATTTCCCTCAAACTTAGTTAAAACCCTGTTTTTTCTTCATAAATGCATTCATATAGGACTACCATAATTGTGGGTAAAATTTGGTAGAAATTAGAAGTGGTTTGGTGTCCGTATCGGACACGTATCATAGGGTAGAAACCCTTGTTTGTTGAAATGCCACATAGGATTGGTTTTTATGTTTTTCTAAAACAAATTACACTTTTAGCTAGTCCTAGACATGTAGGACACCAAACAACTTGACTGAGCACATTTTAGTACTGTGTCCGTGTCCAAATTGGACACAAATCGACCGCACGAGCCCATCGTGCATGCCCTGCTACTCGACACTTAGCACGGACACAGTGGGACACGTGGAAACGTGAAAATTTACACAGAGGAGGGGGCAACCTCTGACATGCCCCCCCTCGAGTTTGAGACACGTTGGTGTCGTATCGAGAGAGCACGGACACGTGCACTGGTCATACACTGTCAGCGCACACACACGCGGGGGCCAACTTCGCGCGTGTCGTGTCGCGTGGACACGACACTTGGGCACCTCGTGGTGACACGAGTGTGTAGCCCATCATGGGGCGAACACGTGGACACAAGCACATGGTGCGTCGTGTCCTGTGTCGCGAGCACGACGCGTGCAACCGCGTGCACGACGCGGTCTGAACTCGCGTGTATCAGTCGTATTTTCACGACTGATACGGGGTTCATTCTGTGTCCATGCGTGTCGTAGACACGTGTCAGGGTATGGAACGTGTAGCCCTATGTGTGGACTACACGTATGCACGACCACGAGACGTGTCGTGTCTCGTGGTGTGTCCACGAGCTCCTGGAACGCGTGCACGACACTGTTATTGTGTGCGCGTATTAGAGCTTACCCGAGTGTTTGTTTTGAGTGTTTGGACACATGAAACTGTGTCGTGGTGTCGTGTCAGTGACCTAGGATACTAGTGTATGTGTGGGGCCTTAGTTACCAACCCATGGTTGCGAGCCTTAGCTTGTTTTAGTATGTGTAAATCGAATTACCTATTTTTGAGTACACTGTGCACTGTTAACAGAAATTGGGTTTTTCCCAGTTTTGAGAAATCGAATTTCAAATCGATTTTTATTATAATTAATACATTGGATTAGTGTATTTTAGTGTGTATATACGTAGTATATATGTATATGTGAGTGTGGGTCAATTTTGGGGAGAAATGGTGGTGTATGTGTGTAGTTGTGTACATGTGTACATAGGTATGTATGTATGTACTGTGTGTGTGTGTGTGTTGAGTCTGGATTGGTTCCAGAATTTCTGGGAACCATTTCCCCTTCCCCCTGTCCAGACCTCTTCCTCTCTTTCACAGTTCTCTCACTATGTCTCTCACCCTTTGTCTCTCTCTATGTCTCTCTATATATATATAGTATATATATGAGTTTATATATATATATAGGTATATATATATATATATATATTGATATATATATATTTGTATTAGTTTTCATATAGTGATATTATATATATATATATATATATATATTTATATATATATATATATATATATATATATATATATATATATATATATATATATATGTATGTGGGTTTGTATTGTATATAGTATTCATATATGGGTATATGGGTAGTAGATAGATATATATATATCTATATATCTATATCTATATATATATATATATATATATATATATATATATATATATATATATATATATATATATATATATATATATATATGAAAAAAAAAATATATATATATATATATATGATTTCTAGTATAGGTTTATATGAAAACCTATGACAATGGCCTATGGCCAAGATCATTAGCCTGTGGCTTGAGGCTAGCCCTAATGGCCCAAAACCCTACTTGTTGACCCTTGATTTCTAAGGTTTGACCAAAGTCAACCTTAGGTCAAAAGTGACCTAGTTAACCTAGAAATGACTAGGAATGACCAAAAACAACTAGTTTGACTAGTTTGACTAAAACCCTAACTAGTTTGACTAGTATTGACTTAACTTTGACTAGTTTGACTTTAGAGTCGACCAAGAGTTGACTTTTGACCAGATTGACCTAGAATCATGTAGTTTGCATAGTAGACTTCATTTTACTATTTAGAACACATTGTGACTTGTGTTGCTCTGATCAGGAGCCAGACACCTCTCCTCAGACAGCATATTCTCTACAGACATTCATACAGCAGGCGAGTACATTCTCTGACCGTTTCATACTTGTTCAGACTTTACTTCTCGCTCTAGATTACTTTACTTGTTGCTGTCACATTGGTAACACGGATTGGTACTATATGGATCTTTACATGAGATGTTATCCCTCTCGGGAGCATCGGGTACTTCATGTTATGTGTGTTTCACTATCATCATGTACTCCTATGCTTCCATCATTCATGTGCACTCATGTGATCATGTACTCTCATGTTTACTGAGCCCTCATGTATAATATCATGTGCACCCTTTCATGGGCCCCATGTGATATCATGTATAATAACGTAACTTGTATAGATCCTTGTGTATTGATTGGGGAAACGGGGGAGTAGAAGTGGACATGTGAATAATTCCAAAGTAGTGTAATCATGTGCAAACTCAGTAGTGTAATCATGTATAAATTCTAGCCATTCACATGCCTATCTTGTGCTCTACATCACTAGTCACTTACAGTTCTCTATATACAGTAGATATTTCATTACAGCTATCTCTTTTACAGCGTATATTTCCTTTCAGCAGCTCATGTATCTTACTCTATTGCCTGTATCGTATTTCCTAACCTGATATGAACTGCATGAGATGTATTGTGCTCGTTCCTGTCCTGATTGGACCTGTTAAAAATATTACAGAGGATGAGGACGAGGCATGGGTGACTACTTATTATGGAGCAGGACTAGATGACACTTGTATTGAGGACCCTCAGCAGGATCCACCTGCAGCTGAGGATGTTGTTCCAGTAGTCTAGACCAGTTTAGTCTAGGCAGTCTTTTCTATATTTACATTTTGTCTCACATTCTGAGTTGTATTTTGAGATGTGGAGATGTATAGACTCTTAGACTTATTGTATATGAGTTGACATTCTGGATGTTATGTATCCTAGACACTTAGACTTATTTCATCTATGCTATGGTTCTCTTTGAGTTACTATCTATCTTCTGTCTTTCATTCTTCTACCTTAGATGTGATTGAGGCTATATATTGTGATGTTACCTCCACTCGGAGAGTATAAATTATACAGGTACCTTATATTGTTCGATGATTGACCTAGGACAGCGTTCTACCGCCGACACTGCGGCGTAGGCTGGACGTACCCACTTCTCGTGCCCTTACTCTAGGGTGCGGGTCGTGACACAGCCAAAGGAGATATAAGGATATCCCCCAACAAGAAGGTAGTCCGCTAACACTAAGTCATCATGCATAAAATAAAATAACGACTAATAAAGTCACTTGCACCCAAGTGTGGCTTGGACGCGCAGTTTATATCAAAGGAAACTAACAATATGAAATAAAGTAAATAATACAGTAAATAAATAATTAACAGTTTAATTAGTAAGGTATACTTGCCTGTTGCGACGCCTGGTGAGCTGCCTGGTGTGGTGCAATGATCAATGTGGCACGAACTGCAACTTCGGTGCAACAACTACGCAAGGTGACCATGGATGGTGACACGATCGGTTCCATTGGGTCCAGAAGGGTCAATTTAGTTAGGGGGACATAGGGTAGGACAAAATTTGTAATGGAGTAGAAATTATAGGATAGGTCGCGGACAGTAGGATAGAAGAAAATTTGATCAATAATAATTGTATATGTTTTTAGAAAATACTTATAGATATATTTACTAGTAAAAAATTTGATAAATATTTAAAAATAGAGGAATAAATAGATTCAGGCTAAAACCCAAAGTTTGTATAAACATGCTTATAGATAATAACTACACTTGATAAAATATTTTAAATAACTAAATCGGAATATTAATAACTAATTTAGGCCAAATTATAACTTACTTAGTAAAATATTTATATAAATACTTAAAAATATATTTTATTATCTCAAATTATTCTGTAAGTAGTAAAATTATTTTAAGTCGAGACTATAGGGTACCTCTTAAAATAATTAATACTTGAAATATATTTTTATCAATCGAAATAGTTTTTGGATAAATACTAAAAAGAATGAATATATATATATATATATATATATATATATATATATATATATATATATATATATATATATATATATATATATATATATATATATATATATATATATATATATATCTTTAGGCTAAATTATCCCCAAAAGAATATCAGCAATTAATAATAATAATATATTTTTTACAAAAATAATAATAATACTTTAACAATGCCTATACTACAAAATCGGTAGGAATAACAGTACTAAGATAATAATAATAATAATAATAATAATAATAATAATAATAATAATAATAATAATAATAATAATAATAATGATAATAATAATGATGATAATAATAACCTTAATAATAATACTTATAATAATAATAATAATAATAAAAAAAGAAATAATAAAAATTAATAATAAAAACAAAATATACTAATAATAATAATAATAATAATGATAATAACAAAAAGAAATAAAAAATAATAATAAAAAAATATACACAGAAAGTTGTTCTCGAGGAGAACAATGGAAAAACAAAAAAAAGTAAAAAGAAAGACAGAGAGTGAAGGAGAGAGAGAGCGGCGAGAGTTGAACGGAAAAAAATTGGGGGAATCGGGAGAGCGGAGGTGAGAGAGGACGGCGGTCCGGCGAAGGGGGAAGCTCGCGCGGGTGCTCACCGGCGGCTTGCAGAGGCGGTGGACGCTGAGGGAGCTAAGGCGGAAGGGGGTGGACGCTGTGGCGCCTGCGGAGGAAGCGGCCGTGCCGACGCGGCGGTGGAGGGGGATCATCGACGGCTCGCACGGCGGATGGCTCGCGCGGGGGCTCGCCGACGGGTCGAGAGCGCGGGGAGAAAAGGGACGGACGAGAAGGGTCGTGAGCCGGAGCTCGGCGGAGGAAGATCGAAAAGAGGCGGTGGTCGGGCATCGACGAGGGAAGGCGGAGTCGGGAAGAGGGGTTGTCGGCCGGCGAAGAAAATCGAGAGGGAGGAGAAGAGGGGGTCGGGCGGCCACGACACGGGGGGAGGCGGAGGGAGTTTAGGCGGATGGTCCAGTGGACGAAAGTGGGGAAGTTGGTCGGAGAGCTCGTGCCGCGAAGGACGGCGGTGGCTGGGCGGACTCTCCGGCAGCGTAGGCGGCTGCGGGAAGAGCATGGGGGTGAGCTGGAGGCTGCCGGCGCCATTGCTAGGCAGCGGGCGGCTGGAGGAAGATCACTGCGGCTACGCCAGGAGGTGGTCCGGCGCCATGATCGGGAAGCCGGCGCTCGCTCCGGGTCAGCTGGCGCTGGCCGCTGCGGAGGGGCTCTCGGTGGGCGCGGGGCTCTGACGACCAAGGAGGCGGAGATTGCCGGAGATGATCGCCGGAGAAAGGTTAGGGTTCGGTTAAGGCTGGGTTTTTTATTATTCTTCCCTCTTTTTCGTTGGTGTGGTGTTTTGGCCGATGTTGGGGTTTTCCGGCGGGGTTGACGGGTGGTGATATGTTGAAGGTGATGGTGGGTGGTATCGTGGTGGAGGAAGAGATGGTTGATGGTCGCAGCGGTGGTGGATGATGGCTGCCACAGCAGTGTGGCGCCGGGATGGCCGGGGCGACGGTAGCCGGGCTGGTGGAGGATGATAGGGTATGGGATGGTGGAGACGTGTTTGCGGCGGATGCGGGCGCTGGTGGTTGTATGGCTGGACAGGGAGGTTGGGGTGCCGGGGATGGCAGAGTCGATGCGGCCGGGATCACCGACCGTAGTTGATAGCAGTAGTAGGCCAGATTTTAGGATTTGGGTTAGGATTAGGGATTGATAGAATCGTGTCGGAATTGTCGACATGAAAATAATAAATGTAAATATAAGAAGTGTGGAATAAGAGAGTCACCGGGGTCGGACCCGAGGCCGTTACGGCTGACACGGAAGGAATTGGACACAGACACGATCAACGTACCTAGGTAGAGAAATTTATGGAGTAATTTGTGATGTGAGGAATTTATGGAGGAGTACCTGCATATTTATAGGATGTGGGAATTCCCATTTGGATAGGATTGTGGGGGTTTTAAATCCCCACTAGATAAATCCAGTATTAAATTAAATAAATTTAAACCAATTAAAATCCAAATTCAAATCAAAATTCAATTTAAATCTAATTAAAATTTTAGTTTAAAAATCAAATAGAATAAATCAAATTTCGAATATTTAACTATTTATATAAATCCATAAATTCAAATCAAGATTTAAATCGTCACAAAAATTCCGAAAAACATTTTCCAAAAATACTAATATTAATAATTTCGAAAATAATAAATGTTTACATATCTTTTTGAATAATAAAATATTAATATTAATAAATTTCGAAAATCAATTTAAATATTAATAGGATCTACTAAAAATGCCTTTGAAATAATTTAAGATAATTAATAAATAATTTTGAAAATTAATTTATACATAAATTATATCTCACTCTCTTTTTTATAATGATAAAAATAAAGTAATTATTATATATTATTTTGAAACTAATAAAATGGAAAAAAAATATTTTTCTAAAAATATGTACGCTCGCACATATTCGCACTCGTCGAGCAATTACGAAAAATAAAATTTCGTGCGCGACGTATAATGCAACTACGCGACGTAAAATACAAAAATTCAAATCAGTACCGAATTTTAATAAAAAAATATAGTAAATTTTAGGGGTTTTACACGACGCATGGGATACTATTGGCCAACCATGGTATCAGATGTCATTGAATATTCAAGAAAATGCTGAGCATGTCAAATCCATGCGGATTTTATTCATCAACCTTCAGAATTTCTATATCCCACTGCAGCATCATGGTCTTTAGAAGCTTGGGGCATAGTTGTCATTGGTTCTATTAATCTGCCTTTATCTTGAGGACATCGGTTTATCCTAGCTATAATCGATTACTTCTCAAATTTGGCCGAAGTTATACCCTTGGCTGAAGTTAAGAAAAGCAGTGTCATAAACTTCATTAAATATCGTGTGATCTATAGATTCTGTGTTCCTCGACGAATTATCCATGACAATAGACCTCTATTCATCAGTCAGAAGTTCACTCGGTTCTGTGATGACAATAGGATCAATAATGTTGCTTCTACAGCCTACAATTTCGCCTTTAACGGTTTGGCAGAAGCGTTCAACAAAACGATTATCAAGCTTCTTAAGAAGTTCGTTTCCACCAATAAACATAACTGGAGTGAAAAGCTTGCAGAATGTCTATGGGCCTACCGTACTACCGTACGCACTCCGACTGGGTGTACACCTTTTACTTTGGTGTATGGATGCAAAGTTGTCCTTCCATTGGAGATTCAAATCCCTTCTCTAAGGATTGTAATTGCCAACGAGCTCACAACAGAAAATAATGTTCGTCTTCAACTTTAGGAGCTTCAAGCGCTTGACGAGAAGCGGGTACTGGCTCAATAACACATCAAGCTATATCAAGCCCATGTCTCAAAAGCCTTCAACAGTAAAGTCAACGTATGAACATTTCAAAAAGGCGAGCTAGTCCTTACCGTCAGACGTCCTATGACTATGACACACGTGAGTAAGGGGAAGTTTGACCCAAAGTAGGAAGGTCCCTATGTTATAAGTAAAGTTTTCTCTAACGGAGCTTATCAACTGTCTGGGATAGATAGCGGAATCGCTATGATGCCTATCAATGGCAAATTCCTGAAGAAGTACCATGTTTGAAAGCGTGTATTATATTTTCTGACAAATATTGTATATACTTCAAATCTTTAAATCCCCAGCAGAGTCGTTATTTTGTTTACAAAAACAAAAAGTGTTTGATTACAAACTGAGAAGAGTATGTACAATAGTACAAGTTGATTTCTGGGGAAGTACAACTATAGGAATCTGATCTGAAGACGATCACTTTATCCCTTGGACGATGCGATATCGAAGAAGAAATCCTTTGGAGAGAGCTGCAGCAAGTGTTCAGGAGATTATGATCGTTAGTGATGCTTTGAAAGTGATTTGGAACTCTATTTATAGAGTTCTAAAATAATTGTCAGCCAGTTATTCTGATTGGTGCAGACAATAATTGGAGGACCATCACCCTTCGTGCGAACGGTTAACTTAACTGCATAGGACGCGTGGCATTCTGTAAGAGAGATGCACGTGGTCGTGGGCAGTATCATGTGAATGTTCTTCGAGATTAGTGCGCGCCACATCATCTAACTGCTTTGGATGATAATTTATTGATTAGTGCCAATTATTGAATGGCGTCGGGCGTTGTCTACTGTTTAGTGCCATTTGCTTATTTCATTGATTATCCCGTGCCACTCGTAGTTGACGGTACGAGGTAATCAATGAAATAAGTATATTGCACTAAATAGCAGACAACACTCGACGCCATTCAATAATTGGCGATAATCAATCAATTATCATCCAAAGCAGTTAGACGATGTAATCAATGAATTAAGCAGATGGCACTAAACAGCAGATAACGCCCGACGCCATTCAACAGTTGCTGCTAATTAATCAATTATCATCCAAAGCAGTTAGATGACGTGGCATGCATGCCACTAATCTTAAAGAACGTGCACACGATACTGCCCACGACCACGTACATCTCTCTCACAGAATATCACGCGTCCTATACATTTAAGTTAATCGTTCGCACGAAGGGTGATGATGCGCCAATTGTTGTCTGCGCTAATTAGAATAATTGGCTAACAGTTATTTCCTAACTATATAAATAGAGTTCCAAATCACTTTTAAAGCATCACTAATGATCATAATCTCCTAAGCACTTGTTGCATCACTCTCTAAAGACTTTCTTCTTCGACATCGCATCGTCCAAGGGATAAAGTGATCGTCTACAGATCATATTCCTACAGTTATACTTCCCTAGAAATCAACTTGTACTCTTGTACACACTCTTCTTAGTTTGTAATCAAACATTTTTTGTTTTTGCAAATAGGATTTGACAGAACTCAAATTGGTTGGTTGTGCGCGACTAATTCGAGGCGTATCCGTCAAAAATTCTTGTATCGATAATTTTTCAAACCAATTCATTACTTCGTGCATGTTCGTCACATCGCAACAAAATTTATGACATGGGACTCGTGATTTTTTTGGTCATGTGAGCCAAGTTTGGTCTGATTTTAAGACAATTAACCGGATCGCCGTATCGTGGGCCCCACAATTCTATTCAATGGACGATTTTGTGAACTGCTCATCGGAATCCAAATTTGGACATAACTTTGATTTCGTATCGAAAAGCTAGACCATCGACAAATAGTTTGATGACCTCAGAGACCATAAGGTTTGACATATTTTTCGGTGCAAAATGGTTCCAACATCGGATACTGTTTTGACCTAAAATTATTATTTTGCCCCTATGTCCAGAATTGGACTTATAGGTAACCTATCTTAGCTATTTCTTTTATTCTGGGACTGAAGGTGATGTCCATTTTAGCATCTGGAGATGTTTTTGGGAGTTTGACCTTTGCTGCTTTCGTTGGTTTGACGAGTTCGTCTACGGAACATTGTCTAATCATTGCACAACCTTCAGACAAGTGTACCTTGCCAAAGTTCTAGTACTTATTTACTTTCTTCTATTATTTATTTATTTTCTTGTTTTAGACATTATGTACATAGAATAGGTTAATACTTAGCGTCCAAATGGTATTCGGGTGTTGATGTCTGTTTAAAGATATCGGGTGTCAACACTAGGTATGGCAATACATTTTATTCATGTTTCATTGACATGATAGACCATAGGACACTGATATGATCATAATATAGAGTCTATATGAGATATTCGTGGCTACGAACTTCGTGGTAGGCTACATGATTTATTTCTTATACATGAAGATCTACTTGACTTGACATGGCTTGACTGGATAAATCTAGATCATGGGGTGGGGAGAACATTACTATCATATCAGGCTACATTGACACCTTTGACCTTGTCTCTATAGCCGAGACTTGGTTGTTACCCGACTCGTTTGCCACTGTCTTTGTACCTGAGCTTGGGTATTATATTTACATGTTTCCGTAAGGTACCACGATACGGTGCCTTAGGTGTAAGTGCTGAGGTGCTTGTGAGCCTCGGTAATTAAAGCATGATATCCGGAAAGTGTTCTCAAGTGCATTTCACTTAGATGGCTATGGTAGTTACCCTTTAGTATTTATATTCTTTTCGTACTGTTACTTTGACATATTTTTATGTACCTTGCTATGTCTCCTGAGGACTTGGTGAAACCTCCATGTAGTCGTTCATACAGGAGTAGTTCAGCGACATGGTGGTTTTGCTATATCAGAGTTCAGGTATTTGTCATGCTTTCATATTTCATCTATTATTTATATTCTGCTATTTAGCCTAGTTTTGCAGAGCTATATTGTTCTTCGGGTCTACTCAAACATATATGTTATTGGGCTACAGACCATGATACATATTGTTTATTATTTATATCATATATTCTGTGGATCGAGATAGGAATCTGTTAGTTGAGTTGATGGATAGATTTATAAACCAAGACAGTTTATATGTATTCAAGTAGGACTGGAGTCCACTTGATACGTATCTGGCATGTATACACATTCCTAGTCCTACATATTTTAGGAGTGGAGCGTTACAGTAATTGAAAAACTTCCACCTCTCTGGAAGGATTACAAGAATTATCTGAAACATAAACATAAGGACATGCCACTGGCCGATCTAATTGTCAAGCTTAAAATAAAAGAGAATAACAGAAACACTAAAAAAATCTCTTCTATTGAAACTAGGGCAAATGTCTTGGAGATAGGATAAAAGGGGAAAAACGCAAATATATTGGAGACTCCGGTCAAGGGATTTACTACGGTCAAGGGAAGTATAAAAAGTTCAAAGAAAAATGTCACATATGCAAGAAGATGGGACAAAGCTGTGGATTGTCATAGACATAACTACAACAAGAACAAGGGACATCCATAGTAGGCTCATATGACTAAAGATGAGCGTTTGGCTAGAGCTGTTGAAGATTTCGTTCTAGCGACTATTGTCTCTGAAGTGAACTTGGTAGGAAGCAACCAAATGGAGTGTTGGGTTGACAATGGAGCTACCCGTCACATGTGTGTTGAAAAGGCTAGCGTCGACCAAGGCGAACTAGTCTTCATGGAAAATTCTTCATTGTCAAAGGTTAAATGACAAGGGATGCTTATTCTAAAAATTACGTCGGGAGAGGAGTTGAAGCTTAACAATGTTCTGCACGTACCATATATTCGAAAGAATATGATTCTGGATCTATGTTAAGCAAACATGGGTTTAAATTAATATTTGAATCTGATAAATTTGTACTCAGGAGTGGGTTTATGTGGGAAGGGGTTATCTCAAGGAGGGCCTCTTCAAAATGAATTTAATGACTGCTATGTCTAATAAGATGATTAATTCTTCTCATATTGTTGAATCTTCTCATATATATATTATAGAAGATTAGGTCATGTTAATTATGATTCAGATAGATCTTCCACCGAAAAAGGCTTTTTTCTAATAAGCCAATTTATTTGGGACCCTACAGATCCATTAATGAACATGGACATAATTTCCAGATCTGTAATAGATTCAAATCATAAATGTGAAATATGTGTAGAAGCAAAATTAAACCACAGTTCCTTTCAAAATTTGTTTGAAAGAGATACATACCCGTTGGGTTTAATCCATACAGATGTATGTGATTTAAATGTCATACAAACTAGAAATGGAAACAAGTACTTCATAACATTCATCAATCGCAGAACTCGTTATTGCTATGTCTATCTTATGAAATCAAAAGATGAGGAAATAGATATGTTCAAGCAATATAAATTCTGAAGTAGAAAACCAACTTAATCGAAAGATTAAAGTTCTCAAAAGTGATAGAGGTGGTGAATATGAAGCATCCTTTATAGAATTTTGTGCAGAACATAAAATTATCCATCAAACTACTGTACCATATTCACCACAATCTAATGGTATTATTGAACGAAAAAATTGGACAATTAAAGAAATGATGAATTCTTTATTATTAAGTTCAAGTCTACTAGATCACTTATGGGGAGAAATGGTACTTACAGCTAATTACCTTTTGAATAAAGTGTCCCACAAGAAGAAAAAAAAAAGACTCCATATGAATTATGAAAAGGAAAGAAATCTTCCTAAGTATGGGAATGTCTTGCAAAAGTAGCAATTACTTTGCCCAAAAAAGTCAAGATAGGTCCTAAGACCTTTAACGGCATATTTATAGGATATGCTGAAAACAATTCTGCTTATTGGTTTCTCATACATAAGGCAGACATTTTGGAGATACATAATAATATAATTATTGAATCGAGGAATACCTCCTTCTTTGAAAATATCTTTCCATGTAAGAAGATACCTGAAAGAGAAACACTAAAAAAATGATAATAATATTAGACATAATGGTCAAAATGATGCAGATAATGAATTTGCAGATAAGGAAGATGAGCCTAGACGTAGTAAGAGGTCTAGAACATTGAAGTTCTTTGGACCTGAATTTCTAACCTTCATGTTAGAAAATGAGCCTCAAACATTCAAAGAAGCAATATCTAGACCAGAGGTACCATTTCGGAAAGAAGCTATAAATGATAAAATATAGTCCATTATGCAAAACCATACATGGAAACTAGTTAATCTCCCTCCAAGATGTAAGCCATTAGGCTGCAAATAGATATTCAAGAGGAAAATGAAAGCTGATTGAGCTATTGATAAATATAAAAGTAAGACTGTTTGTCAAAGGATATAATAAAAAACAAGGAATTGATTATTTTGATACATATTCACCAGTAACAAGGATAACATCAATTCGGATGTTAAGTGCAATTGCAGTATTGCACAATCTTGAAATATATCAAATGGATGTAAAGACTGTCTTTCTAAATGGTGACTTGGAAGAAAAAAATCTACATGAATCAACCAGAAGGATTCATAGTTGCAGGTATAGAAAGAAAGACGTGGAAACTTATTAAGTCACTATATGGACTTAAATAAGCTCCGAAACAGTGGCACCAAAAGTTTAACAATGTAGTGATGTCAAGTGGATTCAAGATTAATGAGTGTGACAAATATGTGTATTCTAAAAACACACAAATTGAATATGTCAAACGCAGCAACAATAATATAATCCCGGACACAAAAAAGATCTTAACAAAAAACTTTGATATGAAAGATCTAGGAGTTGCAGATGTTATATTAGGAATTAAGATTTTCAAAAAAAAAAACCAGATGGGCTGATATTATCCCAATCACATTTACATTGAGAAGATTTTAGAGAAATATAAAATAATAATAACATTGCAAAAACTCCAGTATATTCAAAACTTCATTTAAAGAAGAATACCGAAGAAAGTATTTCACAAGTGGAATATTATTGTATAATTGGGAGCCTAATTTATGTCAATTATGGTACGCACCGGACATAGCTCAATCAGTTAACAAACTAAGAAGATATACAAGTAATCCAGAAGAAAATCACTGGAAGGCTGTTATTAGAGTACTCAGATATCTAAGATATACCACAAAATTTGGATTGCTTTATACTAAATACCCAGGTGTACTAGAAGGATACGATGATGCAAATTGGATATCCGATACTAAAGACTTGAAATCCACAAGTAGATATGTCTTTACACTTGGAGGTGCAGCAATGTCATAGAAGTCCTCAAAGCAAACATGTATAGCCAGATCAACTATGGAATTAGAATTCATAGCTCTCGGTAAAGCAAGTGAAGAAGCAGAGCGGCTTCGAAATTTCTTGGAGGACAATCCAATATGGTCAAATTTGTACTATCAATTTGTATACATTGTGATAGTCAATCTGCTATAGGTATGACCAAAGTCATATTTATAACTGTAAATCAAGACACATTCGAAGATGTCACAATACGTTAGACAACTTCTCTCTAATGGAAAAATCAAAATTGATTATGTAAAATATAAAAAAGATCCACTAATTAAAGGTTTGACAATAGAGCAAGCTATATAAGTTATCGAGGAGAATGAGCTTGAAGCCTATGATAAAAGAAATTCCATAAAGGAAAACCCAACCTAGTTGACTGGAAATACTAAGATCTAGGTTCAAAGGAAAAACTTAATTATATGACACAATTATTTAAATACTCTTTTCATTCTCCAGGATGACAACTAATAGTGTCGCCTGCAAAGAAAAATTAGGGTAAGCATTACTTTTAGTGATTCCTATGACTTAAAATTCAAGTAGAGTATAGCAGGATACTCTTATTAGGAAGTTACCTATGTGAGTGTGGAAGTGGGGCCGCTTCTATGAGAATTATAAGGCTAAATTCTCTAAGAACATTTACGAAACCAGACAAATGTTCAGGACCAAAATGAACAAATGAATAAAAGCAATTGTCACGACCCGCACCCGCTATAAGGGCACATGTGCGTAATAACGCCCAGCCCTCACCGTAAAAACGGCGTAGAACACTGTAGGTTTACTACTCTAACAACAGTTTATATAATATCAAAACCTGTCGAGAATATGGTCAACTCCGAACGGAGGACAAGCAATGATAATATATGAGTACTCAATCACAACTCTAAGATGATAAAGTAAATACTGAATGATAAAGACAACACGATAATAAAATATAACAGGTCAAGTCCAAACACAAAGAATATACAAGTCCAAGTCCAAAGTCTCTAATACTAGCCAAAATAATAACAGTCCCAAGAGTAACTAGAGACAAGGTCCAGTACAAAAACCTACTCTATCTACAGGATAGGCGGTATCTCGCCCTACGGTACTACACCCTGCTGATCTAGGGTATCTGTCTCTAAACCTACTACGTCCGGTGGGTCGTAGTAAGTACAGTAATAGTCCTCCTCTACATCTGTAAACATTGTCAACATATCCGGTCAGGATAGAACGAGTACATAAATCTTATAACAATCTCAAGATAGGATAAAAGCCATAAGACTGTAAATAGAGCATATACAATAATATCATGGAGTGTACATATATGTATTATGGCATGGTAAGCTATAGAACTAGAGCTAGAACAGGAAAGTAGAACTGATCATGGTATGTACACAAATCAGGGTAAGTCATCTATCCAATGTATGTGAGTAGTAGTTTTAACTTGTGATCGGCTTGGGCACCTGTAAGTAACTGGCCTGGCTAGTCATAAGTGCGGTATATGACTAACACTGTTCGAAAATGCGAGATAGATTTGATCACAGGCATACGCTACTACTCCCCCACCCCTAACTGGTAGAATGGATCCAAACAGGACACGTCACTGTACGGGATTCTATAAGAAGGGAGCAAATCTTCTCTAGAATCGATGATCATATATTGTGCAAGAGCTACAAGGGAGCTTACATAATACATCCCAAGCTAACAAGGAGTAACATCTCTCGTCAAGATCCAGAAATACCAATCCATGAGAACCATGTGTCAGGAATAAGCATATCTATACTAAGTATATGAATCATAACAGTTATCATAAATTTGAAAAAGTTATCAAAGAATACTCGCCTGTGATATGATATAATATGTCAACTAGATCCAATGCAGCGCCTCGAGGACCTATAGATAATAAGACGTATCAATATTATGTTTATGAAGTAAAGTTAAATCAATTTAAATCATATTAAGTCATTCTAGGTCAAAACACGTCAAACTAGATTGTACAGGGTCAACCTAAGTCATATTAGGCCAAACCAGGTCAAACTGGGTCAATGCAAGTCAAACGGAATTAAACTAGGTCGATTTAAGTCAACAGTTGACTTATAGTTGACTTTTGGTCAACTGGTCAACTCTGGTCAATTCTAGGTCAACCCTAGGTCAACCCAAGATCAATGGTGACTAACAGTTGACTTTTGGTCAACTGTTCAACTCTAATGGAATTTGGAACTAAATTGGGTAAAGTGTTGACCCTTAGTTGACTTTTGGTCTAAAAAGTCAACTGCGGTTAACCAAGGTCAAGACTAGGTCTAGGCGACTATTTCTAACCATTACCAATCCTTACAACCCATATCCAAGTCCATCTTGAACTCCGAAATCCATATCTTGGCCGTAGGCCAATACCTTAAATTTACCCTTTACAAAGGTAAATTCCTAACCTAGTCCAATACCAAGTTAGCCTACCTACGCTTGGTATTTCGACCCGTGCTTCCTAGGGTAGTAGGATACTAGCCTACACTATCATTACCTACCAAGCTTCCTAGGTAGAGTGGACATCCAGTCCATCTTACGGCGTATGTTGCCGATTCATCGATTATCTTGAGTATCGCGAGATACTCAATGATATCGTACGATACCATCGTCCTACTCCCACATGAAACCCCAATTTCAACTCGGGAGCCTACCCACAAAATCTAATTCATAATATTTAAGTCTCATACAATTTTGGACGCGTTCCGACACTCGGAACTCAATTTTACCCTTTCACTAAATCCTATTCACTCACTCTCCTCAAAATCCCATCCTAACACCACTATTATCACCATTTCAACTTGTCACGACCCGGTCCCAATTACTTGGGTCGAATCGGATCATGTCCAGCCTGCACCGTTGTTGAGACGGCGGCAGGTAAGCTATATTCAGTAGTGAAACATGTGCAGATAAAATTCTAACAAATATAAATCTTTTATTCAATTTAAAAATTTCTGAAATACAACAACTATTATTTACAACAACTACATTTGATACATTGGTTACAAAAAATTTTACTATCCAGCTCTACTGATCTTGGGTTCCAGGCTCTGCGGGAACAGGCATCAGATCTTCAACGACTCAAACACCTATAATGTTGGTCTCCAGTCAGGAGGGAGCAAAGTACAATTTATGCTAATCTTGACAATTAATTTAACAATAAAATCATGCACTTTTAAACAGTTTTGAAGATGAACAGTTTTGAAATAATACAGTACAGTGATGTGAATAGGTAATGAATATGACCGGATTGGGTTACAGTAGTATCCTAGCGATACGGTATGGCTTGTCCCCGTGTGAAGAGGGGAAAGCTAATACAGTCAGTTATCCTAATTTTGGATTTGGTCATATCCACTACTCTACTCCCCCAGTCCCCAATAGTACGGTCAGTACTCTCGAAAGAGTTCGTGTTTGAACAGTGGTTTAAAATTGCAGTGAAGTGATTATTAAATAATTGTAATCAACATAAATGTACTTGCCTTCGATTATAACTGGATTTGGAAAGTCTCCGGGATGATGCTAATACAGTCCTCGAAACCCTACAATTTGAGAATTCCTGACTTAGCACCAATATTCAATCCATATCTAGGTGTGCTAGTTACAATCTCTAGAATTTGTCCTAGTCAAATTTTAGGTTATTTACAACTCTACTTAGAGCGCGCTTATCGAGGTGAGTTACTATCTTATGAAGAAAAGCCATTTTAACTTTGTATTTGGAAAAACTCGTAGTTATTGATTTACTTGGTAAAAACTTTGTATTTTGTATTATATATAAAATTAATAGTTTTCTTTTAAATGAGGAAAACGTGAATTTGTAATAAACTTGTAATTTCCTAATTATTTTATTGTGAGAAAATGATATTTAAATTTTTATAAAGTAATTATATTATTATTTTACGTTTTACGTCAATCAACCAACCAAAATAAAATTTACAATATTACAAAACCACAGATAATAAATAAAAGCTGGGCTTATGCCCTTACAGACCTTTTTACATAAATTGAAATAAGAGAAAAGGTTAGTTAACTCTAAATAATATCCTGCACTTTAATTACTAAAACAAAATTAATAAGTTAAATTAAAATAAATATTACTAAGAGTCTCAGACTTGGTCCAATCGTCATAAAATTAGCTAATGCCTCAACGTCCGGAAATCCCGGTTTCGTTTACATTTCGCTAAGGGTCCATTGACCGATACGGTCGTCGCCCAAAATCTAAATATTAAATAAAATCTCGAAATCCATTTTAAATTCATTTTAAAATATTATAGAATTTATGAAAAAATCCGGCAGCATCTCCTCTGTTTTTGGTCAACCCAAAAACTGGGAAATATGTCGATAATCTTTCCTGCAAATCCCAAACCAGGGAATCCAAAAATATTTATATAAAACAACCACAGAAATAATTTTCCTAAGCCAAATCGGAAACCCGGAATAATATTAGAATTCCCGAAACAGACTCGGAATTCCCGAAAACACATCGGAAACCACAGGATCATTTCCGAAATGTTCGAAAATTCCGCAACAGAACTAATTCCCAGAATTCCCAAAAATAGCTACAGAATTCTTCAAAAGCCAAGTGCCAAATTAATATAAAAAAATCTCTAACCAACAGAATTATTCCTCAGTATTCTCGAAAAACCCGAGAATAGACACAGAACTTATTTCTGTCCAAAAATCCAAATTATTTCAGAACCAGAAATCAACAGCAACCATATTTTTGAAGAGACTTCGGAAAACCGAAACGGTAACGTAACTACTACGTTATCGAAATCCCGAATTCCCGAAGAATTTGGTTTGGACCAGATATCATCATGGACTAAAAGAGAACTATGGGACTATCCAGAAGTTACCGAAATCGACAGAATCCGAAGTGATGCTTCGGACTCGGAACGCACGAATCCGCAGAAATGGAACCGAACACGTAATCGAACAACGTCGAAGAGCACAAGATGGACGCTGGCCGGGCACAGGGCTGCCAACGGAAACGGTGCGCGGCACAGGAGCTAGGGCACGACAGGGGGTGCTGGAACAACGGGGAAAAGCTCGACCGAGGGCCAGCGAGCTAGGGCAGATCCGCGAGGTGGTTGCCGAAGGGAGCTCGGCGGGAAGGAGGCCGCACGGCTGGATCGGGTCGGGGAGAAGCGCCGAGGGCTGCTGCGCCAGGGAGGGGGCCCGTTGGAAGGGCGGCGAACGCTGGGGAGGCCGGCGTCGGGTCGAGCGCCGGTGGGTCGGCGCGGATGGCCGGGGCGTGCGGGAAGTTGGGGCGCCGATGAAGTGTCGCGCCGGCTAGGGCTCGGCGGACGGGCTCGCGAGGCGCTGGGGTTCGCGCGGGCCGGCGGGGTTGGCCGGAGAAGGTCGGACGCGGCCACGGGGAGTCGCTCGGATCCGCGGGTGAGGGGCTTCGGAAAGGAGGGAAGTGGGTTTTGTTCTCATAGAGTGTAGAGAAGAGGGAATGAGAGTTAGGTGAGGGAGATGGGGTTTAAATAGGGTTAGGGCTGGGGTTACGGGAGAGAAGTGGTCGCCGAATGTCTGGGAGCCGAAGGGGGTCGGCCAACGTTGGCGGACAAAAGAAATGAAGGGTTTTCCTTCTGTTGAAGAAAAGAGAGAGAAAGAGAATTGAATGATAGGAAATGAATAATAAAAGAAAGGAAAAAAGAAAATCTTTTTGTTTTCTTTATAAAGAATTATAAATATTTATATATCAAATAATACTTTAAATAAAAATTTCGAAAATCGAGATTGGCTCGGATTTGAACATGGGTTCAGAAACAGGTCCGGGACGGGTTAGGTCAAAACAAGAGATCCAATAAATTAATAATAATATTTTTACTGAACTGGGTAAAAATAATAATATTTAGACACTAAATCAGTTAATTAAAAATTACGGGTTTCACAACCTTCCCTCCTTAGAAAATTTTGTCCTCGAAATTTAAGCTTTTAACCTCTGCTAGTAAATTCTAAAATTCAATGTGTCACATCACTAAAATTTTAGTTCAATCATATATCGTATCAAACCCAGCCAATTTATATTTCTTGATTAATATTTCAAAGCTCATCCTCGAAATTCGAATTTGAACAATAATCCACAGATCCTATTCTTCATCATTTTTTTATATATAATAACTATTTATGCCAAATCTCAAAATCAACAATATCCTCAACTCCTTGAAATTTGGTTTTCAAAATTCCAAAAAAAAATTTTAATCCAATCCAATCCTTAAACGTTAAATTTAAATTCAATGCTCCAAATAAACTTTAATTTTCAATCTTCAAATACAACCTTTAAATTTATATCTTGTAATATAATGATAATCTTCTTAAAAAATCAAATTCAATCATACTACATCCCTCAAAACTTGTGATTTTTACAAAATCGTCAATGTGCCATATCAATTCTTCAACTCTTTTATTTAAATAAATTCTATCCTTAAATTTTAATCCTACAAAGCTTCCACTTTCCACCTTAGAAAATATCAAATTTAAAATTTTACCCATCAATTCCAATTCCAGTAAGAAATCAAATCATAAGATCAAAATCTTTATTGCTAATCCACAATTTTTTTTTTTTTTTACTAATGTTAATTCGATGAATAAGTTTTTTTTTTTCCTCATTCAAATAAAAATAATTTCCTCAAAAGTCAAATTTCAATCTTGGTCACGTAATGCTTGTCTCCAAAAATTTTATAGAACTTCCACAGATTTGATTTCTTCTTTAACCTAAGTTCATCCATCTCTATTTCAAGATCCAAATTCAAACATCAAAAGATTCAAACACAAACATTTCAAAGATTTAAATTTAATCATGGCTACTCTCCTTTAATAAAGCGCAAGATGATCATCTCAATATAATTATCCTGCCGCGAGGATCTATAAAATAGTTTTTAAAAAAATACCATAAGTTTTAAATAATTCGACAAACGAATATATATAAAAACAAACTTACTGTCATTTCACAAATCAAATTCTTACATAAAATAAATGAGGAAATTTTGTAAATAAAAAAATCATACTTCAAAAACTTTGATAACCTTTAAATGGGATCCTTAAATCAAAATTTACTTTCAAAACTGAAATCATAATGTTTCATATACATCTCATATCTAGAGACAACAAATTTAAAACTCGAAGCCATATCACCAAAATTTATTTAAATCCTCTAATCTTTCAATTTCTACTCGACATGATATTCTTCCCTCAACTGGTAGATTTTATATTCAATCAATTATAACATCTTCGAAAATATTTAATCAAAACTCCTTGTGGCTTATCATTACAAAAATTTGTTCTCCTTAAAATCAAAAGTGTCAACTCTTCAAAGTCAATATAAAATTTAATTCTAAGATGCATATGATATTATTACTCAAATAAGATCTTTTCCTTTATTAATTTCACTAAACTCAAATTCATATTATCGGGTGCAATCTTCTCAATTTTTTTTTATTGGCATTCTTCTATTCATACAATTCGTCATCCTCAATTATTTACATTTTAAATCCAATATTTCTTGTTTCGATTATCCTTTATAGTTAATTCACCATGCACCTTCCTAGAGTGCATTCTCTATGCCTAGCATTGACAACCTTTAATTTTTTTTTTTAATGTCAAACTATTCACAAACTTTCCTCGATACTAATCACCATTTTAA
This sequence comes from Iris pallida, assembly GCA_029216955.1. Lineage (NCBI taxonomy): Eukaryota > Viridiplantae > Streptophyta > Magnoliopsida > Asparagales > Iridaceae > Iris > Iris pallida. Next base: position 2,608,696 of record JANAVB010041418.1, on the reverse strand, counting down.
TTCATATATATCCTATATATCATGCACTCTAAGAATCCAAGCTATAAAATGTTCTAGGTTTACTTCATAAGACAAAATCAGATTTGAGGCATGATTGCTAAATATCAAAATAAAATTCTAAACATGTTTAGAATCTTCTAGATAGAGTTTAGAATATTTTGTTGTGATCAAAATCATGAGTAAACATCGAGGTATAATTTAAATAATCAAAACGAGTTTAAAGTTCTAAACAGAATAGAAAATGTAGATGACTATTCTTCTAAGATTAAGGGATTTATCAAAATATGTGTTTGAGATTCAAGAGACTGGGCTAAAAATCAAGAGAAGTATCTGTTCTCCGATTTCGAAGATGAAACAATCAACCTTGATTTGAGTCAAATACTAGATAAGATAGAAGCATCACTGCTTCAGATTAAGTAAGAAAAACCAATGATAATATTCCCGACAAATCACTCAGGGAATACAAAATTTTATTTTGAGAAGAAATAATTTCAGAACCAAGGAACGTTGAAAATTTGAGAGAAGGTAAGTCTCATTGATTCAAGAAAATCAAATTGAAATTGTCTAGTAACACCAAGAAATTAAATAACTTTGGGACAGCTAAAAAAAATCTCCTTGACTTAAGAAAATTTAACAATAGAAAGGATTCTGACCGTTCCTGCTTCATGATTATAGAAGCTTTCTAGGCCTTGATTTGATCAAGAAATTGCATAGAAAAAGTAGGGTTTCAAGATGAGTGGAGGAAATCAATGGATGAGAATATTCTCGGTCTTTGGAATAACTCAGGAGATAACAATCAATATTGAAATTGAAAATAATCCCTTTAGGAGAATCATGAACTGAACTAATTCTTCTGGTAATAATTGACCTTGAGGTTTAAATGATCCCAGAAGAATTTGATTCATGATTAATTTCCGAGAAAGTTAGTCAATTCGAAAGGAGATCAAGGCAAAAGGTTGGATAAGGGTTGTAGATATATATATTGAGTAGAAAAGAGTTTAATAGGGTTGCTAAGAGAATATTGAAGCTCTTCATAACAAACGAATCAAAATTCCAAATAAAGGTAGAGAAGTAAGAATTGTTCAACCAATGAAGAAGTTAAAATTAGGTTTGATAAAGAAGAAGATTGAAAAATTCAACCTTATTCCAAAAAGAATATGAATCCTAAGGTAGACTAGAACCTGAAAATTATGGTAGAAAAAAAATCATCTCGGAAGTCATAGGACACTCAAAGCTACAATCAGCCTAATCTAGATAAGGTTTAGGTACAAATACAAACAAGGTATCCTACGAATCTATAAGCAGGCAAAAATAGATTTTTAAGTAAAAAAAAAATTTCGGCCCTATAATGTAACATGGTGTATATCATCTAAATGTTCTAGTTGTTTCTAAAATCTGTTTTCCTAAAGTCTCAACTATCCCTAGGTCAAGTTACAGAACTGCGAGATGGTCTAGACTAAATTGACTAAACCAATTTACAGATCTGATCTGCATGGGCCACCACTAAAAATATGTCACGACCCGGTCCCAATTACTTGGGTCGAATCGGATCATGCCCAGCCTGCACCATTGTTGAGACGGCGGCAGTAAGCTGTATTCAGTAGTGAAACATGTGCAGATAAAATTCTAACGAATATAAATCTTTTATTCAATTTAAAAATTTCTGAAATACAACAACTACATTTGATACATTGGTTACAAAATTTTTTACTATCCAGCTCTACTGATCTTGGGTTCCAGGCTCTGCGGGAACAGGCATCAGATCTTCAACGACTCAAACACCTAAAATGTTGGTCTCCAGTCAGGAGGGAGCAAAGTACAATTTATGCTAATCTTGACAATTAATTTAACAATAAAATCATGCACTTTTAAACAGTTTTGAAGATGAACAGTTTTGAAATAATACAGTACAGTGATGTGAATAGGTAATGAATATGACCGGATTGGGTTACAGTAGTATCCTAGCGATACGGTATGGCTTGTCCCCGTGTGAAGAAGGGAAAGCTAATACAGTCAGTTATCCTAATTTTGGATTTGGTCATATCCACTACTCTACTCCCCCAGTCCCCAATAGTACGGTCAGTACTCTCGAAAGAGTTCGTGTTTGAACAGTGGTTTAAAATTGCAGTGAAGTGATTATTAAATAATTGTAATCAACATAAATGTACTTGCCTTCGATTATAACTGGATTTGGAAAGTCTCCGGGATGATGCTAATACAGTCCTCGAAACCCTACAATTTGAGAATTCCTGACTTAGCACCAATATTCAATCCATATCTAGGTGTGCTAGTTATAATCTCTAGAATTTGTCCTAGTCAAATTTTAGGTTATTTACAACTCTACTTAGAGCGCGCTTATCGAGGTGAGTTACTATCTTATGAAGAAAAGCCATTTTAACTTTGTATTTGGAAAAACTCGTAGTTATTGATTTACTTGGTAAAAACTTTGTATTTTGTATTATATATAAAATTAATAGTTTTCTTTTAAATGAGAAAACGTGAATTTGTAATAAACTTGTAATTTCCTAATTATTT
>JANAVB010041418.1:2571161-2601161 GCA_029216955.1 Iris pallida | reverse complement strand
CCCACATCTGCTTCTCAAACCCAGGAACTATCACCTCTATGCCTAAGCTCTCTAGATCTGCCAGAAGGTGACGATCTATCGTCAAACACATGGCCACGGGATACCTGCTCAAAGCATCCGCAACCACGTTGGCCTTCCCCGGATGGTACTGTAAGGATTTATCAAAATCCTTCATCAGCTCTAACCATCGCCTCTGCCTCATATTCAGCTCCTTCTGGATAAACACGTACTTCAAGCTCTTGTGGTCAGTGTAAATATCCACATGCTCTTCGTACAAGTAGTGTTTCCACAGCTTCAAAGAAAAGATGACTGCTGCCAGCTCCAGATCGTGGGTAGGGTAGTTCCTCTCATGAGGACATAACTGCCTAGATGCATAGGCAATCACCTTCCTGTGTTGTTGAAGTACACAACCCAAACCCCGTCCTGAAGCGTCACTGTAGATCGTATAACCACCAGATCCAGATGGCAGCGTCAAGATAGGAGCTGTAGTCAACCTCGTCTTCAGCTCCTCAATGGCGGCCTGGCACTCCTCGGACCAAACAAACTCCTCGTCCTTTCTGGTAAGTCGGGTCATCGGCTGGGCAATCCTGGAAAAGTCCTGCACGAACTTTCGGTAATAACCTGCCAGACCCAGAAAAGTTCGAACCTCTGCTACTGAGCTCGGCGTAGACCAGGACTCCATTGCAAAAATCTTCTTCGGATCCACTGAAATCCTCTCGCTAGAGACAACATGGCCTAGGAACTCCACGCGATCCAAGAAGAACTCGCACTTCGACAGCTTCCCATACAGCTGCTCCCTCCTGAGAGTGTCCAGCACAATCCTCAAGTGCTCCTCGTGCTCTTCTGGCATCTTCGAATAGATAAGAATGTCATCAATGAAGACCACTACGAACTTGTCAAGGTACTGATGGAATACCTTGTTCATCAAGTTCATGAATACTGCCGGGGCGTTGGTCAACCTAAACGGCATGACGGTATACTCATACTGGCCATAACGGGTCTGAAATGCAGTCTTCGGAATGTCATCCCACTTCACCTTCAGCTGATGGTACCCGGTACTGTAACACCCAATTTTCCAGATAAGGGTAATTTTTAAATTTTGTATTTAATTTATTTAATTATGGTATTTAAAATTTTAATATAATTTTTGGTGATTTTTAATAATTTTTAAAACTATTTAAATCATGACTTATGATTTGGTGTTGTGCTAGGGAACAGTAGAGACTGCCTACCCTAGAGCCTAGCCATATGATTAGGGTATTTAGACATTTTTGGGGTTATTTGATTTTATTATAATTTATTTGAATTTATAGGAATTTTTAGAATTTATTTTTGAATTGTTTAGATGAGGGTTGACTAGTGTTGACTAGGGGACTAACCTAGTGACTAACCTAGGTTAAGACCACTTGGTTAGGTTAAGTAAACTTGGTTAGACCTAATTTAGTGAGATTTAAGTCATTAGAACTTGTTTGGAGAGTTTTGGAGTTGATTAGGCTAAAATGGCTTATGACTTCATAAGTCATGATTAATGACTTGAGACTTTAAGCCCATAGGCCCACACCATGTAGCCAAACCCTAACCCTAATCATCCCATGGCAGCCAACATAGGGTTTCCTACCCTATTTAATGCCTCTCAAAGTTAGGGCTAGCCTCCATTAGGTTTTCTTGCCAAGTTTAGGAAAGAGGTATTTCCCATCTTCCATAAATCCTAGTAAATTTATTTTTATTCCTTTTTAACCCAAACAAATTGCATTGAGTCCTAAATTTCCTCTACTTTCTGTTGGTACCAAGTGTTCTTGGCTTTGGAGCTCATTGGAGGAATTTGGCCATCAAGAGGAGCACCTCTTTGTGGAGCTTTTTAGAGTTTTTGATACACATAGGTAATTTCAATTCCTCACCATAGAACCCTGTTATTTTTGCATCATTATGGAGCCCTATACCTAGCCTAACCGTAGGAATAGGAACCCCCAGAATTTCGTGTCCTTTCGTGTCTATTTTGGACACGTATCAGTGTCGTTTTTATAGTATTTGTTGATATGCCACAAAGGATTTTTATTTGTTATTTTTGAAAAGTGTTTGAACAAATTTGATGATTTATATGTGTGCATTAGTTTGACACTGGACTGAGTTGGTTTTCGAGCCGTGTCCGTGTCCAAACAGGACACGAACACGCTCACAGCACACACGGGCAGTGCCCTGCTATTCGGGGGCTATAACTCCATGTACACGACACTTCACCATACGAAATTTGACAGAAGGACTCCCTACATGACTGACACGAGGCCTACAAAGTTTCGTAGGACCTCGTTGAATGGTTTGGGAGCAATCGAGCCCGCACTGACACGCCCTGTCGCGCGCAGGCAACTGTATACACGTACAGATACGCGCACAAATACGTGTTCGTGTCCACTCTAGACACGTCGTGGACACATCATGGTGGGTCCACTGTGTAGCCCTATACATATGCTTTCATGTTACCAACTCTCAAATTAGCATTTTAATTTGAATTCATAGATTAAATTTCCATTTTCCTCCATTTCCTGTTACCTATGTATCAGTGACAGTTTTTCCATTATTTTCTAGATTTTAATGTGAAGTTATCATCGATTTTTAACCTAGATATCACTGTTAATTGCATGTAATTAACCCCCTAACATGTACTCCTACATGATTCCTATGGGTGTGTCGATTTTGGATTGATTTGGGACAATTTTGGGTTCAAAAAACTGAGAATGCAATGGTGGACTGAAAACTGGGTTTTTGGGAGTTAACTGTTTGAATTGATTTTGTGGTTTGAACTGAATATGTGACCCCAATGTTCCTGGGCATTGTTGGGATTGTTAAACTAATTTTTGATCTTCTGTATGGACTGAACTGGGTTCTTAGAACTGTTCTTCCAGTTGAGGTTGTGTAGAATAGCCACTGTTAGTTCCAATTTGAGGTTATGTAAACAACACATTGATTTTCTTTCATTATTCTTCCAATTGGTCTTCATTTTATTGTACACTGAGATTTGTTCCTTTCATTACATTGTAAATGAATGTTAGAGTTGGTTCCTGTCCCTTCTTTTATACTGAGTTGATTCACTGATTTTGGGTGTTCTAATGAACTGAGATAAAGAGTTCTTCAATATATAAACTTAGATATATTATATATATATATATGTTAGTTGCGTCTACATGTTAGTGTGGGAGGTTTGTTATGAGGAAAGGTATTTGAGTTCGAATGGTTATCAAGTGTAGAGGTTTTGTTTTCAAATTCAAAGTTTGATGTTAGGTTCCTGAGAATTTATTTCCTGATTTTTTCCTGAATTTAATACATGTTCAGTAATTCGAAATTGGGTTAGTTAGTATCAAATTTTGTAGTATGTTAGAGTGGATTTCAGTTGACATTTCGGGTTGAGTTTATTGTTCTTGATTTTGATTTGTATACCCACATGTGCACATAATGTTTTCCCTATTTTTTTTCAGGGTTCTTAATAACCTGAGATTTAGTTTACATGTAACTGTCATCTGGTTTTAACTTGCTTAGTTCACACACAATTCATGAGGTTATGTATACTGGTTTCAGTCCTAAGTTTGCCTTAAATACAGCCACAAACTCATCCTATTACCTGCTCTACATATCAGTCCTCACATCATTATAAAATAGTCCAATTGTAAGCCATGTTGGCTGTCAATCACTGCCCCAATTCACCCCCTTGACTGCCTACAGATTCAGTCCTTATCACTCCACAACCTGTCACACATGTGCAAGCCTCATTCCTATGTCCTATTACACACCAAGCACACATACACATATACATTGACACCACACACATGTATCCACACTCTCATGACATTTTTTCCACACTCACATCATTACCCACTACCCTACACTCATTTCCCTTACACACATATACCCCCTCTCCTTGTACATTCAATACATATAGCTAAAGTATGTATGCATGCCTATATATGTATATCTAAATGTCTAAACTAATGTGATATGTATAATGATAGAGTAAAGTGGAAGGGTAAGTTGAAATCAATATGGTATTTTCTATGTAATGTGAGTGTAATGTATATAGCCTAATATAGAGTGCCTAATTGAATGCCTGTATATAATGCAACCCTTCCTCTCTCCTTATACAATGTGGATTATAGCTCAATGTGAATGTACTCTTGATGTGTTTGGCTTGCATAGCCTCGTAATTGGTGTGTGATTGCTAGACTAGGCTTGGTTAGGCCAAGTGAGACTTATTAGACTTGTTTGGGCCAGTCTTGACCTAGTTGACCTAGTTTGACTAGCATAGTTGACCAGAGTTGACCAAGAGTTGACTTTGGTCTAGATCGACCTAGATTCATGTAGAACTCATAGTAGTGCATCTTATTACCATTCTGGACTTGTTGTGACTTGTGTTGCTCTAACTAGGAGTCAGGTGCCTCATCTCGGACAGTACATTTTCACAGCTATTCAGATACCAGGCGAGTACATTCTCTGATCATTTCATAACTTGCTTAGAATTATATTCCTGCTCTAGTTTACCTTATTTGATGCTGTCACGACATTATCACGGATTGGTACTATATGGATCCTTGCTTGAGATGTTATCCCCCTCGGGAGCATCGGATACATTGTGTCATGTGTTTCATGTACATCGTGTATTCCTTGCTCTTCTGTTATCCATGTTTATCATGTGCTTCATGCTCGTTCGTGCTTGCTTGTGTACTCTCATGTGCTATCATGATCGGTCGTGTTTCCCATGAATCTCATGTATAACCTATACTTCATGTGCACCCTTCGTGGGCCTTCGTGTGGAATTTATGTGCACTCAGTTCTCTGAGCCTCGTGATTACTTCATGTATACCCATCTATGGGCTCCATGTGAAAATCATGTGTGTAACATAACCAGTCTCGATCCTTGTGTATTGATTGGGGCTTGGAGGGAGTATAAATAGTCATGTGAACAATTCCAAAGTAGAATAGCCATGTACACCTCTTTAGTATAGCCATGTACAAATCAAGCCGTTCATATGTCGACTTTGTACTCTAAATCACTAGTCACTGGTAGCTCTCTACTTATAGTAGATATTTCTATTACAGTTCTCTTCCTGTTTACATCATGTATCTTCTTTCAGTTTCATGTATCGTACTCTCTTGCATGTTTATATTTCCTAACCTGTTATGATCTGCGTGAGATGTATTGTGCTCGCTCCCGTCCTGACTGGACCTGTTGAAAATTTTACAGAGGATGATGAGAAATCCTGTACCCCTTACCTTGGAGCTTGCCTAGATGACACCCGTAACCTGGACCCCTGGGGAGGTTCAGGCAGCTACTGAGGATGGCACCCTTGCTTAGTATAGATAGCTCAGTCTGTTCTCTTTTCATGTTTAGCTGTTGTCTTATTTTCAGAGTTGTATATTCTTAGAGATATTGAAACTGGTAGATGTTGAAATTGTATTCATTCTGTTGTGCCTCAGTTGAGGAGTTTCTTATCTATTTTCATCGTGCTACTTTCTACCTTAGTTTGTGATTGAGTTGTTCCTCTGTGTTGGACTCCTTTGGAGAGTATTGCATGTTAGCTAGTCATAGTTCATGACCTAGAACAGCGTTCTACCGCCGATACTGCGACGTAGGCTGGGCGCTGTTACGTACTCGTACCCTCACGGTGGGTGCGGGTCGTGATACGTTTTTAGTGGTGGCCCATGCAGGTCGAGTTTGTGTAGTGGTATTCGAACTAGAGTACCACCACAGCCTGTAGTAGGATTAGGAGTTATTTTTGAGGTACTCAATCACATTAGGAAAAAAACTCTAACTGGATTCCTGCTATCTAAATTCCTGATACTTCCTTGAATAACTGTCCTCCCTTGAACTATCGTTTCTATCTCAGTATTGATCCCTTGCTTGATCTATCTCCAGGATGGTGATTGAGACACGATCGCATCGCTCTGGCTCAGCAGACGCTGGTGAGAGGCCTACCACCCCTCACCCAATTGTGGATGCTGGGACCACAGCACTCCCTATTTCTGCTCATATAGGAGCTTCTGTAGCTTTTGAAAGTGCACCTCCACCTGTCCAGAGGTCCTCCCCCGTCATCCCAGATATGTACCAGCAGTAGTTACCTTCAGGGACAGTAGATACGGCTCAGATGTTTACCCTCTTCCAGCGATTCATGGAGTTTCAGCAACAGATACAGTAGAGCCAGTCTGCTGATATCCGACAGAGCATACAAGATACTCACCAGTTGATTAGGACGACAGTGGAGCTGGTGGCTGCTCAGCCACAGGGAGGCCAGATGCAGCCGTATCAGCCGAGGACTCCAGACATCTATTCCTTCAAGAAGATGGGACCCCGAGACTTCAAGGGTACAGAGGGCATCATATACGCTGACGACTGGATAGAGCACATTGAGGAGATATTTCGATTGGCACAGATACCAGCAGGATTACAGATCGAGGCAGCCGTCAGCCAGATGCAGGACTATGCCCGTACCTGGTACCAGACGGACCCGAGGGTTGGTACAGCCGGTCAGACTTGGGCAACATTCAAGAAACTATTCAAGGAGAAATTCTTTCCTGATACAGCTCTCCGTGCTCTGGAGGCACAGTTCGAGAGTTTGGTTCAAGGGAACCAGACCGTTGAGGAGTATGCTGGAGAGTTCAGCCGTTTGAGCAGATTTATCGAGGATCTTACCGAGGTTGGGAAGGCGAGGAGGTTCTGCAGGGGTTTGATCGGAGAGATTAAGTCATATACCAAGAGCGACCGCGATGCCACTTTCGAGCAGATACTGGTAGGAGCCATGACAGCAGAGGACGATCTTGGGCTGAAGGAGAAGAGGATGCGAGATACTCAGGGAGCTAGTGGCAGTACGGGACCGGCTAAGAGGCCCCACCTACAGATTCAGCAGCAGGTGCCCCGTTTGCAGATTCAGCAGCAGTTTCACCAGCAGTTCCAGCAGCAGTATCAGCAGCCGAGGGTCTACCTTCAGCAGCGGCAGTTTCAGGACCGTGTACCCCTTCAGCAGACGCAGCAGCCACAGAGGCAAGCAGCAGGCCCCGGAACAGCAGCTAGTTATTATTTGCCCCTTCTGTAAGAGACCAGGGCATGGTTGGGGCGAATGCCGGAAGAGGCTGGACAGATGTTTGCTTTGTGGAGGATCCGATCATCGTCTGAGGGAGTGTCCCGAGTCATCGGGACAGACAGTTCAGGGAACAGGAGTTAGGGCTCTGGTAGGCCAGCAGACGGGATTACCCTTACCGACTCAGCAGCAGAGGTACATACAGTATCAGCAGCAGGCCAGGGGAGGCCAGCAAGGGCGAGCTTTCGCCAGGACAGTCGAGGATGCTCAGGCCGTTGGAGATCTAGTTGCAGGTTCCGTTCTTTTGACTCAAATTCTGCAATTGCCTCTTATAACTGCCTTGAAATTTTGATTCCCTCTATTTCCTTGTTGATTTATCAATTTTGTCCTATTGTTCTCGTGTTATGTTTAATTTTCTTCTGAGATGAATCATATGGGCTAGGTCATCCAGTTATGGAATCTAGAATCTTCGATAGTCGTGTTAGCTGGCATATTGAGGACATATAGTCAAATTTAGGACATATTTCTCGGGTGTGGGAATTTAAGGTTTTCGCTACCAAGCATGCGGCAATGCAAAAATTTTAAATACCATGATTCTAGAGGTATGTGCCTTAGTCGAGGACTCTGTGATTATCGTAGCCTTGCTCGCTAGCATGACGAAGGTTCTGAGTATCATGATTTTGGACAGATGCATATGATTATCTGACGGTATGTTTGAGACTTTATTTGTGGGGTGTTTGACCTAGAAGGCCTGCTACCATCTTAATTTCGAGGATGAAATTTTTATAAGGTGGGTAGGATTGTAACACCCAATTTTCTAGATGAGGGTAATTTTTAAATTTTGTATTTAATTTATTTAATTATGGTATTTAAAATTTTAATATAATTTTTGGTGATTTTTAATAATTTTTAAAACTATTAAAATCATGACTTATGATTTGGTGTTGTGCTAGTGAACAGTAGAGACTGCCTACCCTAAAGCCTAGCCATGTGATTAGGGTATTTAGACATTTTTGGGGTTATTTGATTTTATTATAATTTATTTGAATTTATAGAAATTTTTAGAATTTATTTTTGAATTGTTTGGATGAGGGTTGACTAGTGTTGACTAGGGGACTAACCTAGTGACTACCTAGGTTAAGACCACTTGGTTAGGTTAAGTAAACTTGGTTAGACCTAATTTAGTGAGGTTTAAGTCATTAGAACTTGTTTGGAGAGTTTTGGAGTTGATTAGGCTAAAATGGCTTATGACTTCATAAGTCATGATTAATGACTTGAGACTTAAAGCCCATAGGCCCACAGCATGTAGCTAAACCCTAACCCTAATCAGCCTATGGCAGCCAACATAGGGTTTCCCACCCTATTTAATGCCTCTCAAAGTTAGGGCTAGCCTCCATTAGGTTTTCTTGCCAAGTTTTGGAAAGAGGTATTTCCCATCTTCCATAAATCCTAGTAAATTCATTTTTATTCCTTTTTAACCCAAAAAAATTGCATTGAGTCCTAAATTTCCTCTACTTTCTGTTGGTACCAAGTGTTCTTGGCTTTGGAGCTCATTGGAGGAATTTGGCCATCAAGAGGAGCACCTCTTTGTGGAACTTTTTGGAGTTTTTGATACACATAGGTAATTTCAATTCCTCACCATAGAACCCTGTTATTTTTGCATCATTAGGGATCCCTATACCTAGCCTAACCGTAGGAATAGGAATCCCTAGAATTTCGTGTCCTTTCGTGTCTATTTTGGACACGTATCAGTATCGTTTTTATAGTATTTGTTGATATGCCACAAAGGATTTTTATTTGTTATTTTTGAAAAGTGTTTGAGCAAATTTGATGATTTATATGTGTGCATCAATTTGCAACTGGACTGAGTTGGTTTTCGAGCCGTATCCGTGTCCAAACAGGACACGAACACGCTCACAGCACACACGGGCAGTGCCCTGCTATTCGGGGGCTATAACTCCCTGTACACGACACTTCACCACACGAAATTTGACAGGAGGACTCCCTACATGACTGACACGAGGCCTATAAAGTTTTGTAGGACCTCGTTGAATGGTTTGGGAGCAATCGAGCCCGCACTGACACGCCCTGTCGCGCGCAGGCAGTTGTATACACGCACAGACACGCGCACAAATACGTGTTCGTGTCCACTCTGGACACGTCGTGGACACATCGTGGTGGGTCCACTGTGTAGCCCTACACGTGGGCTACACGTGTGTAAAACTACGTGTCATGAGGAGTCGTGTGTCGTGTCCACGACCTCAGTGAACACGTGCACGACGATTGGCCTATTTGTGTACTGTTTTCATGTTCTATGTGATTTGACACGTTTGTGTCCACTTGGGTAGACACAAACTCGTGTGGGACACTTACACAATATGCTTTCATGTTACCAACTCTCAAATTAGCATTTTAATTTGAATTCATAGATTAAATTTCCATTTTCCCCCATTTCCTGTTACCTATGTATCAGTGACAGTTTTCCCATTATTTTCCAGATTTTAATATGAACTTATCATCAATTTTTAACCTAGATATCACTGTTAATTGCATGTAATTAACCCCCTAACATGTATTCCTACATGATTCCTATGGGTGTGTCGATTTTGGATTGATTTGGGACAATTTTGGGTTCAAAAAGCTGAGAATGCAATGGTGGACTGAAAACTGGGTTTTTGGGAGTTAACTGTTTGAATTGATTTTGTGGTTTGAACTGAATATGTGACCCCAATGTTCCTGGGCATTGTTGGGATTGTTAAACTAATTTTTGATCTTCTGTATGGACTGAACTGGGTTCTTAGAACTGTTCTTCCAGTTGAGGTTGTGTAGAATAGCCACTGTTAGTTCCAATTTGAGGTTGTGTAAACAACACATTGATTTTCTTTCATTGTTCTTCCAATTGGTCTTCATTTTATTGTATACTGAGATTTGTTCCTTTCATTACATTGTAAATGAATGTTAGAGTTGGTTCATGTCCCTTCTTTTATACTGAGTTGATTCACTGATTTTGGGTGTTCTAATGAACTGAGATAAAGAGTTCTTCAATATATAAACCTAGATATATTATATATATATGTTAGTTGCGTCTACATGTTAGTGTGGGAGGTTTGTTATGAGGAAAGGTATTTGAGTTCGAATGGTTATCAAGTGTAGAGGTTTTGTTTTCAAATTCAAAGTTTGATGTTAGGTTCCTGAGAATTTATTTCCTGATTTTTTCCTGAATTTAATATATGTTCAGTAATTGGAAATTGGGTTAGTTAGTATCAAATTTTGTAGTATGTTAGAGTGGATTTCAGTTGACATTTCGGGTTGAGTTTATTGTTCTTGATTTTGATTTGTATACCCACATGTGCACACAATGTTTTCCCTATTTTTTTCAGGGTTCTTAATAACCTGAGATTTAGTTTACATGTAACTGTCATCTGGTTTTAACTTGCTTAGTTCACACACAATTCATGAGGTTATGTATACTGGTTTCAGTCCTAAGTTTGCCTTAAACACAGCCACAAACTCATCCTATTACCTGCTCTACATATCAGTCCTCACATCACTATAAAACAGTCCAATTGTAAGCCATGTTGGCTGTCAATTACTGCCCCAATTCACCCCCTTGACTGCCTACAGATTCAGTCCTTATCACTCCACAACCTGTCACACATGTGCAAGCCTCATTCCTATGTCCTATTACACACCAAGCACACACACACATATACATTGACACCACACACATGTATCCACACTCTCATGACATTTTTCCCACACTCACATCATTACCCATTAGCCTACACTCATTTCCCTTACACACATACACCCCCTCTCCTTGTACATTCAATACATATAGCTAAAGTATGTATGCATGCCTATATGTGTATATCTAAATGTCTAAACTAATGTGATATGTATAATGATAGAGTAAAGTGGAAGGGTAAGTTGAAATCAATATGGTATTTTCTATGTAATGTGAGTGTAATGTATATAGCCTAATATAGAGTGCCTAATTGAATGCCTGTATATAATACAACCCTTCCTCTCTCCTTATACAATGTGGATTATAGCTCAATGTGAATGTACTCTTGATGTGTTTGGCTTGCATAGCCTCGTGATTGGTGTGTAATTGCTAGACTAGGCTTTATTAGGCCTAGTGAGACTTATTAGACTTGTTTGGGCCAGTCTTGACCTAGTTGACCTAGTTTGACTAGCATAGTTGACCAGAGTTGACCAAGAGTTGACTTTGGTCTAGATCGACCTAGATTCATGTAGAACTCATAGTAGTGCATCTTATTACCATTCTGGACTTGTTGTGACTTGTGTTGCTCTAACTAGGAGTCAGGTGCCTCATCTCGGACAGTACATTTTCACAGCTATTCAGATACCAGGCGAGTACATTCTCTGATCATTTTATAACTTGCTTAGAATTATATTTCTGCTCTAGTTTACCTTATTTGATGCTGTCACGACATTATCACAGATTGGTACTATATGGATCCTTGCTTGAGATGTTATCCCCCTCGGGAGCATCGGATACATTGTGTCATGTGTTTCATGTACATCGTGTATTCCTCGCTCTCCTGTTATCCATGTTTATCATGTGCTTCATGCTCGTTCGTGCTTGCTTGTGTACTCTCATGTGCTATCATGATCGGTCGTGTTTCCCATGAATCTCATGTATAACCTATACTTCATGTGCACCCTTCGTGGGCCTTCGTATGGAATTCATGTGCACTCAGTTCTTTGAGCCTCGTGAATACTTCATGTATACCCATCTATGGGCTCCATGTGAAAATCATATACGTAACATAACCTGTTTGGATCCTTGTGTATTGATTGGGGCTTGGGGGGGTATAAATAGTCATGTGAACAATTCCAAAGTAGAATAGCCATGTACACCTCTTTAGTATAGCCATGTGCAAATCAAGTCGTTCACATGTCGACTTTGTACTCTAAATCACTAGTCACTGGTAGTCTCTACTTATAGTAGATATTTCTATTACAGTTCTCTTCCTATTTATATCATGTATCTTCTTTCAGTTTCATGTATCGTACTCTCTTGCATGTTTATATTTTCTAACCTGTTATGATCTGCGTGAGATGTATTATGCTCGCTCCCGTCCTGACTGGACCTGTTGAAAATTTTACAGAGGATGATGAGGAACCCTGCACCCCTTACCTTGGAGCTTGCCTAGATGACACCCGTGACTTGGACCCCTGGGGAGGTTCAGGCAGCTACTGAGGATGGCACCCTTGCTTAGTATAGATAGCTCAGTCTGTTCTCTTTTTATGTTTAGCTGTTGTCTTATTTTCAGAGTTGTATATTCTTAGAGATATTGAAACTGGTAGATGTTGAGATTGTATTCATTCTATTGTGCCTCAGTTGAGAAGTTTCTTATCTATTTCCATCGTGCTACTTTCTACCTTAGTTTGTGATTGAGTTGTTCCTCTGTGTTGGACTCCTTTGGAGAATATTGCATGTTAGCTAGTTATAGTTCATGACCTAGAACAGCGTTCTACCGCCGACACTGCGGCGTAGGCTGGGCGCTGTTACGTACTCGTACCCTCACGGTGGGTGCTGGTCGTGACAGGTACGCAAGTCGATCTTTGAGAACACCCTTGTCCTGCTCAACTGGTCGAACAAGTGATCAATCCTTGGCAAAGGATACTTGTTCTTGATAGTAAAGTTGTTGAGTGCCCTGTAATCGATGCACATACGTACCGTACCATCCTTCTTAGGGACGAAAAGAACTGGCGTGCCCCAAGGTGAAGAAATAGATCAGATAAAGCCCTTGTCATGTAGCTCGTCGACCGGTTTCTTCAGCTCCGCTAACTCACTGTTGTTGATTCTATAGATGTTCTGTGAGATAGGCTCAGCGCCCGGCACTAAGTCTATAGAGAACTAAACATCACGATCTGGCGGCATCCCAGGCAACTTCTCGGGAAAAACATCCAAGAACTCAACAATAAGTGGATGTGGCAACACCGGTCCCGCCAACAAAGCTCCACAGAATCCATCTCCTGGCTCCGCTGTACCTCGGGTGAACTCAAACTCTGGCTCTTTCGGCGGCCTGAACAGAATCCTGCCTCCTCTGCAGTCTATGCTAGCATGGTGCAAGCTCAACCAGTCCATACCGAGTACCACATCGTAGCTCGGAAGTGGCATTACGAGCAAACACGCACTCAGCTCCCAGCCTCTCAAAGAAACTCTCTGTCCCTTGCAAACATTATTAACCAGGATGATGCCATTTCCAGTCATAATCTTGCAAGTCCTACCAAGATACTCAGCAATGATATTGTGCCTAAGAGCAAAAGAAATAGACACAAAACTGTGCGTAGCACCAGAATCAAATAAGGCCAAAGCAGAAAAAGAATCAAGCAGAACAGAACCTGCGATAACATCTGCTATAGGCTCCATCTCCTCGGCTGCAAGAGAAAAGGCTCTACCCTGAACACCCTTCTGCTGGTGGTGCTGGACAAACTGCTGCTATTGGGTCGGAAGTGGACCCCGCTGCTGAACTACAGGCACACTAGCTGGTGCCCTCGGAATAGGTGCCCTCTGAGCTGCTCCAGCAACACGGGGGTTCTTAGGACACTCCCGCATCTGATGCCCAGCGACATCGCAAAAGTGGCACAAACCCAGCCTCCTCCTGCAGAACTCAAAGAGGTGACCGGGCTTCTTGCAGTAGTGGCACGGAGGATCATCCTGCCCCTGACGCTGCTTGTAAGCCCACTTTCCAATTTTTTTTATTTTTTTTTATTATTTGTTTACGATTAATTTTATGGCCATTGTGAGTCAAGCCAAAGCTTGTAGGTGGGCTATGACCATATTAAGGTCATATGACCTCTAGATAGCTTATATATTTAATATTTAGCTATTTTATATTTTTCTACAATTTTTGGATATTATTAGGTATTTAATATTTAAGGTTTTATTATTTAAGGACTTTCAGGATTTACCGTAAGGTCGTACGGGGGTATTTCTGGGCCAAATATTTTATTAGGGCTTTAAATGACTAAAAATATTTTCTAGAATATTTTAGATTTTTTCTGGATTTTTTAGAATTTTTGGGAATTTTTATATAATCAAAACATATAGAATTGATACATTATAGGTTTTTGGAATTTACTGTGAGGTCACATGATGATATTTTGTGTTAAAAATATTTTATTTAGATTCTAGACACTTAGAAATATTTTCTAGAATTTTCTAGAATTTTTCTGGATTTTTTTGCATTTTATTTTGATTTATTTGGACTTAAAATAATTTTTAAATGATTTTCTGAATTAAATAAATAATTACCCAAAAATGCACCCTGGGGGGCCCACCTGTTGGCGCTGCTACTGTAGCCGCCTCTCTCTCTCCTATATATATATGCATGTACATTCACAAACCCTAATTAAATTCCAGCCGCCTTCTGTGGGAGAACTCATCTAGGATTTTCGACTTCCCGAAGCGATTCCCACCAACCCCGACGTGCTTTTTGTGCGCCGTTTTTTTTTGTTGGAAGCATATTGAGGTATAGTTTCTGAATATATAATTTATTTTTGTATATTTTATACCTAAATTTCTGGAAAATTCATAGAGTGTCGGTTGTCCTAAACTTGACACGTTTTGGTGTTTTCGAGATTCCGGGAGAACCAGAAATCGAAATCACGAACCGTTTGAACTTTCGGAAAGCTAACACAGAGCTCTATGACATATATTTTTTCCAGAAATTATTTCGTTCATCTAGTATTTTATTTATTCTGTGAACTCAGAACTGATCGGTTGATCGCCGTTTTGGTCACGATTAGCCATAACGGCGATATCTTTTGACCAAAGCGTGATTTTGTGGCACGGTTGATTCCAACGCACTCGTGGCGCTGAAATCTACCGAGATTCACTTTCAAAATCTAGAGTTCACAGCGTTTGACTAAAAAGTCAACGACACGTCTCGATTTGCGTTCCATGGTTTCCAAAATTGGAAACATGACTTTTGATGGCCAAACTTGCATATTTAGATTATATTCAGATTATTATTAGGTTAAATTAGGTTTTAAAGTGAATTATTTCAGAATTAGTTATTATTAGATTAGTAATCCAACTAGCCACTATTTAGAACTAGAACATTAGAATTGATTTGTGGTTTTCGTCCACGGTTCATGGTGCGATATGTGTTATAGGTTGACAGCTTATAGATCGGCATCCTCTCATCCTTGGCTTGTGACTACGATTTGTGCAAGGATTCAGGAAAGTACAGTATTGTGATTATGTTTTAGTTCATTATAATGTTTACTCTATAGTTTCTTGTTTGATATCCCGTTGAGTCATTGCTTGATATTCCATTGAGACACAATTGTGACACGGTACTTATTGTATCCTTCTTAGTGTATCATTGACCATTTTTGATTGTTAGAGAGTCGGGAGGGGAAATACTCGATAAATACGTGAACAAACCCAATTACCGTTACCGAATGATAGCTAAGTCATACACACCCACGTATGAGTTAGCCGTACCAATTACTGAATGATAGCCATCGTATGATGTGCCGTATTAGCCCAGCCATTCACGTATTAAAAGGTATTTCACACACACATAGTTGTTTCCATTGTTCCTCTATTTAGTTCCTGTCCTGCTAGATCATATCTTACCAGTTTATATCTTGCTAGTTCATATCCTGCTAGTTCATCTCTTGCTAGTTCTCTATATGCTCTTTGTCATTATTGTTTCTCACTTGTTTTAACTTATTTTGGACTAACAACATTAATTGCAATATGGTTGTACTCTGCTCCTTTCCTGACTGGATCGTTGTTATAGGTGAGGTTGACGTGCCTACTCTTGCACATGGACCATACGAGGGGAAGATAGAGACTCGAAGGCTAAACCATAGAGGACCAGTTAGTTGTGTGGTAGTTTTCTATAAATGTAAAAGCTTATATTCTTCTTCAAATGTAAAACTTCTATATTTTGTAAAGTTGATTTAGTTGTTGTGAATGAGCAGTTAATATTTATGAGCACTTTGTTATTGTGGGATAGACAGCGTACTACCGCCGATACCGTGGCGTAGGCTGGGCTTGGACATGTCTCGTATCCGAAAAGCAGGTGCAGGTCGTGACACTGCTGAACCCTCTTGACAGGTGCCCTGGCCTGCACCTGCTGCTGATAATGCTGGAACGGCTGATGCTGAAGCTGAGGATGTAACACCCAATTTTCCAGAAGAGGGTAATTTTAAAATTTTGTAATTATAATTATTATTTAATAATATTTAATTCATATTATGATTTTAGTGATTTTTAATTATTTTTTTAAAACTATTTAAATTTATGACTTGAGATTTTAGATGTTTTGCAAGTGAACCGTAGAGACTGTCTACCCTAGAGCCTAGCCATGTGATTAGGATATTTTATTTATCATTTTTAGTTTGAGGGTATTTTTGTTATTTTTGAATTATTTGAATTTAATATATTTTATTAGGAATTTAAAATGATTTATTTGAATGGTGTGATTTAATATTATTTGATTAATCTCCATGTGGTTTAGATTAGTCTAACCTAGATTGGACCTAACCTAGATGGATCATAAATAACTTAGTGAGCCACTTTGAGAATTAAATGGGTTGGCTAAGGGGTTAAGTCAAGTTTAGTTATGGTTAAGTGATTTGCAAGGAACTAGGATAGAACCCTTTGTTCTAGGCCATCTATTTCCCTTGATTCAATCCTAGCCATAGGATGAAACCTAAAAACCCTAACCCTAACTATTATGACCAGCCAAGAGACTTCCCCCTTGCCTATATAATGTCTCTATGGGGATTTGTGGCTCCTTCTTCAATAGTTCTTCATTTCTTAAGGAAATAGGTAAGCCTTCATTAATTCCTTCCTAGTTTAATCAATAGAACTCCTTTTTGATTGAAATTTCTTCCATTAGGATCTAATCATTGTTCTTTTGCTATTTGTGGTGTTCAACCTCAGCTTTGGGGGCAATTTGGAGAAGTTTGCTAGCAAGAGGAAACCCCCCATTTGAGGCTTTTCTTGTATTTTGACACCAATAGGTAAATCATTGTAAACACCATTAAAATTCTAGTTTCCTTTCATGTAGACCTAGCCCTAAGTGTCTTGGTCCTGTAGGTATGCCTAGACCTAGGGTTTGTGTCCATTTCGTGTCCTAAATGGATACGTATCAGTCCCTTCCTATAGGTGTTTGATGAAATGCCCCAAAGGGCATTTCGTTTGATTTTTCAAATTGTGCTTGAATGGAAAATTAGATCTAGGGCTTGTTTATAAGTTTCCAATTTACTGAGTGTGATTTAGTGTGTGTCGGACACGCAATGGGATACGAAACCCATGCATTTCTGTACCGTACAGCTCCCCTGCCACTCGGGGGCTGTATCGGACACCACACGCAACCTGGACACGTGAAATTTGACACACGCCTTGGGGCAGTGTCTGACACGCCACGTGTCAAGTTTTAGATAACCACATGGCGTATCGAGGGAGTAATCAGTGTCGCACGGATTCTTTACTGTGCAGTACGTACAGGGAATCGGGTTCTGATACGCTGTCGTGGACACGCCTGTGTGACTCGACACGAGGATTCAGGGTATTGGACACGTAGCCTGACACCTGGCGAACACGTGGGTGAGTGCACGAGTTGTGATGTGTCCTGTGTCGAGTGCACGACACGCGTACACTCGTGCATGAGACTGCACTCAATTTCTATGTCTGTGTTGTGCTCATTTTGGTTTTCTATAATTTGGACACGTCGTGTCACACTATGGTGGACACGAATTGGATCCTAGGACACGTGCACATGTGTGTGTACCATTACCAACCATTAGGAGTTTATTTTAGTTTGATTTATTCATCAGATTTTCCAAATCCCCCAATTCCTGATACATGCCATTCACAGTTTTTCTCTCAGTTTACAATTTGGGTTTTGCAATCATTTCACCTAGTTTAAATGCTGATTATAGTTGGTTTAAGTCCCTGATATGGACCTCCTACTTGTAATCTATCTATGGTTCAATTTGTGGGTCTTTTGGTTGTGTTTTGATATGTGAAATGAGGTTTTAAGTCTGAATTGTCATGAAACAAACCTGAGAACACTTGATTATCATATTGAAATCCTATTTTTCTAATTCCAGTTTTAAGCTAATTTTGGTGATTGATTGCCATGTTTAATTCATGTTAGTTCACTAATAGATTAATCTGAGAATGTGTGTGTGGGTTTATATAATAGTTATGTTAAGTTGTGTTTTAAGTTCAAGTTGCTTTTGAACTGAATCTCAAGTCTAAGATTTCCCATGCATTGTTAACTGAGTTTTCATTCAAATAAAACCTGAGATCATCACATAGTACACACACATGTTCGATTTCCTTATAGAATTCTGAGATGGTATGACGAATCCAAATTTTGATTTTGTGTGGAGCTATTCTAGAAGCCTGAGAATGGGTTCCTAGATTGATTCCTAAGTCTTCATTAAACCTGAGTTTTACTCTTAATAAACTGAGATTTGATGAGTAGAAATCTGGGAGTCTGTAAACTGTTTGGGTCCATGTTGGACTGTTTGATTAATAGCTGAACTGAGTTTGAATGGGAAAGGTTTAAACTGATTTTTAGGATTCTTTGAACTAAATTTTCATGTTTCCTTCTATATGTGATAACTGAGAATTAGTATTGGTTTGAACTATTTAAATCAATATTTGAAAACTGAGTTAGAAGAGGGAACTTTTTACTGAAATCTGAAAATAAAATGAGGGGACTGATTAGTGATATCATTAAACTGATTTTGGTTTTGTTTTGAACTGAAATATGTGAATACAGAATTTTGGTTGACCTGGGTTTTAATGGAACTGATTTCTGGGTTGGTTTGGGCTATTGTACCATGTTGGGTTGACTGAATTCCATTTTTCCTTTCACTGTTTCGAATTTCCAGATTCTCATGAGTTGTTCACATTGTTTTCACTCTTGAACTCACCCTAACACTCTAGTATCCACACACACCCTTGTTTCACTAACACCTATCACTATTTGACACACACCCAATTCTCATTATGCACAAACCCTTGTCACTATTTCACCCACACACATGCTTACTGTTTCTCACAGTTTTCTCACTGATTTTATATCACTTCATGCCACACACACACTCATACACATATGCACATGAACTTGAGTGCCCCCTCTATATACAAATGTGTATATTTATATGAATTACCATATAGGGTATTTTGTATACACATAGCCTATAGGAAATTCTAAGTTGTTTTATATAGCACATTAATGTGTGATTTTCCTTAGCCTTTATGCCATGATATCCTATTAGCCTATCTAACTAGTTTAATGTGTGATTTTCTATATTAGAGTTTATAGTCATATTGTACTTGTGTATTATTTTAGATTTGGAACTGAATATGGTATTGCCTATTGGCCCATGGCCTAGTCTATTGGCCTATGGCTTATGGTTGTGTTTGTTTAGCTAGTGAGTCTAGTTTAGACTTGTTTAGTCTTATTAGACCTAAAATGGACTAGTTAGACTAGTATAGACTAGTTTGACTTAGTTTGACCATAGTTGACCTTGTTTGACTTCTAGGATTGACCAGAGTTGACCAAGAGTTGACTTTGGTCTAGAATTGGCCTAGAATCATGTAGAATGCATATTAGGACTTCATTATATCATTTTAGACTTGTTGTGACTTGTGCTGTTCTGATTAGGAGCCAGACACCTCTCCTTGGACAGTACATTTACTTCAGACATTCAGATACGAGGCGAGTACATTCTCTGATCATTTCATATCCTGCTTAGAATTATTTTTCTGCATTAAATTACTTTAATTGATACTGGCACGTTGGTCACACGGATTAGTACAATATGGATCCCACCCTGAGATGTTATCCCTTCAGGGAGCATCGGGTACTCTATGTTCTGTGCGTTTCACTTACATAGCGTATCATATGCTTCTTTGGTTCTTTGATCACTTGTGACATATACCCATATGATCACAGAGTCTTCTTTGAATCCTTATCACATTTGTGGGACTACTATGTATCACCCTTCGGGGGCATATCACCCTTTGGGGGCATATCACCCTTTGGGGGCTTATCACCTTTCGGAGGCTTATCACCTTTCGGAGGCTTATCACCCTTTTGGGGCTTATCACCTTTCGGAGGCTTACCATCCTTCGGGGGCTGTTACATAGAATCATAACATAACCTGGTTGGATCCTTGTATATTAATTGGGGGTACGGGGGAGTATAAATAGCCATGTGAACAATTCCAAAGTAGAATAGCCATGTACACCTCTTTAGTATAGCCATGTACAAATCAAGCCGTTCACATGTCGACTTTGTGCTCTAAATCACTAGTCACTGGTAGCTCTTTACTTATAGTAGATATTTTTATTACAGTTTTCTCTCTCTGTTTACATACTGCATTTCTTCAGTATCTATATCTTACTTTACTGCATGATTATATTTTCTAACCTGCTATGAACTGTTGAGATGTACTGTACTCGCTCCTATCCTGACTGGACCTGTTGAAAATATTACAGAGGATGAGGAGGAGGCCTGGGAGGATACCTTCTACGGGACAGCTCTAGCTGAGGACATCACCCCCACTGCCTAGACTAGTTTAGTTAGGCCTTATCTTATTTTTATGTTGCCTTGAGACTGTTTAGCTAGACTTTACTTCTGTTCAGAGATGTTGAGTTGTATATATTCTTTCTTATTCAGTAGCTGAGATATGTACTCTGGATATTTGCTGGGATATTGTCTTAGAACTTTTCGATCTTCAGTATTTCCTTGAGTTCTATATCTTATCGTGCTTTTTTCTTCCTCAGTTGTGATTGAGTTCATTTACTGCTTAGTATTATATTGTTAGATGTACGTTGACCTAGGACAGCGTTCTACCGCCGACACTGCGGCGTAGGCTGGGCGTTGTTACGTTCTCGTACCCTCACAGTGGCTGCGGGTCGTGACACGTTTTTAGTGGTGGCCCATGCAGGTCGAGTTTATGTAGTAGTATTCGAACTAGAGTATCACTACAGCCTATAGTAGGATTAGGATATATATTTGAAGGTACTCAATCACAGTTAGGATTCCTTGAAAGATTCCTGGGACGACCCTTGAGAATCTTATTTAAACTTTAATTTAAATTATTTCCCTTGCTTTGTTGCTCTCACTCCTGGATTATTGATTTTGATTTTGTTGGATCGTTGTTGATTTGATTTTCCTATCGAGATGAATTTTTATGGCCTGAGTTACGATATTTTTCTGATAACATATGTCGACGGGAATACAGGGATGGTAAAACGTCTACTTGGTTATGGAACCTAGAGTTTATCGCAGCTATATTAGCTGGCGTGGCGGAAACATAGAGACCTGACTTCGGATGTACATATCTTGGTTATGAGATTTGGAATTTCTCGCAGCTATACTAGTCGGCATAGCGAGAATTCCAGACGACATGATTATAGAGGTGCATGCCCCTGTTATGGACTCTACCGTTTATCGCAGCCTTGCTTACTGGCATGGCGAAGACTCTGAGTAACATGATTTTGGACAGACGCATATGATTATCAGATTATATCCTGAGAAGGTTTTTAAACATATCATCTCTATCGTACCCTCCAGTTATTATAAATTGTTTCCATCATCAAATAATTTAGGAGTAGGGATATTATTTTAGCTTTATAGAGTCTATGCATATATAGTTCCTTCTTAGTGTGATGATTTGATGACTTGTGATTAGGCCCTTGTCTTAGGAATGATAGTATAGCCTGGCTTTAAATAGTGATTCTTGTAGCTAGTTCTCCTTTGTTGATATTTACTAGTTTTTAGCCTTGATGATTGATTTATTTTTCTTTTCTTTTCTTTTCTTTCAGTATGGCACCCATGACCCGAGCCCGTCACCTGAGAGCAGCTGCAGCTACTGAGAGCGTGCCTCCACCTCCTACTGTTCAGAAGATAGTTATCCCTCTATCTGATCAGGGGGTGGTGGCACCTCCTGCCATTGAGGAGATGGTGGTAGCCTCGCCAGAGAGTCTTCCTTCATCTCATGTCGTTCAGGAGAGAGCTGCAGATTTGCCTGAGACCGAGAGCCCTTCCCTACCCTCTGTACTCCCTACTGTACCACCCGGAGGTTTGTTACTTGACGCAACCCATATGTTTAGATATTTCTAAGAGAGGCTTTTGGAGTCACAGAGAGTTCATGAGGAGGCCATGAGGGAGCAAATCCAGAGGTTGCTGCGTCTACGGGACTCTGTGCTTCTGGAAGGAGAGCCTAGCCCCAAGAGGGCGAGGAGCAGTACCCAGTCCTACCCAGAGTTTGAGGAGTACCCATTTATCCAGCCTATATCATCATACCCAGCCCAGTCTCCTGTCCAGCAAAGGCCAGCTGAGCCAGAGCCTATCTGTGCCTACTGCAAGAAGTCTGGACACAAGTGGAACAACTGTAGGAAGAGACTAGGATTGTGCCTAATCTGTGGTTCAGCTGCACACTGGGTGCAGCACTGCCCTGCTATACCTGCCCCAACCAGGGCCCTGCTTCCAGGAGGGAGTTCTGGTTCTCAGACCTAGCTGGAGGGGAGTTTTGACCCAACCTTAGTATTCCTTTTTGAGAATTTGATGCATTCCTTGCTTGTATGATTTGATACATTTGATTGCCTAGTACTGTAGCATGGTTGGTATAACTAGATGAGACCCCAGACTGATATTGCATGCCATGACCCCATAGGTTACACTTTTCAACTGTATGATTAAGATAGATTTCTGAGACTATGATTGCTCGGGGTTTAACCTAGAAAGGGTGTGATCATCTTAATTTCGAGGACGAAATTTTTATAAGGTGGGTAGGATTGTAACACCCAGTTTTCCAGAAGAGGGTAATTTTAAAATTTTGTAATTATAATTATTATTTAATGATATTTAATTCATATTATGATTTTAGTGATTTTTAATTATTTTTTTAAAACTATTTAAATTCATGACTTAAGATTTTAGGTGTTTTGCTAGTGAACCGTAGAGACTGTCTACCCTAAAGCCTAGCCATGTGATTAGGATATTTCATTTATCATTTTTAGTTTGAGGGTATTTTTGTCATTTTTGAATTATTTGAATTTAATATATTTTATTAGGAATTTAAAATAATTTATTTGAATGGTGTGATTTAATATTATTTGATTAATCTCCATGTGGTTTAGATTAGCCTAACCCAGATTAGACCTAACCTAGATGGGTCATAACTAACTTAGTGAGCCACTTTGAGAATTAGATGGGTTGGCTAAGGGGTTAAGTCAAGTTTAGTTATGGTTAAGTGATTTGCAAGGAACTAGGATAGAACCCTTTGTTCTAGGCCATCTATTTCCCTTGATTCAATCCTAGCCATAGGATGAAACCTAAAAACCCTAACCCTAACTATTATGACCAGCCAAGAGACTTCCCCCTTGCCTATATAATGTCTCTATGGGGATTTGTGCCTCCTTCTTCAATAGTTCTTCATTTCTTAAGGAAATAGGTAAGCCTTCATTAATTCCTTCCTAGTTTAATCAATAGGACTCCTTTTTGATTGGAATTTCTTCCATTAGGATCTAATCATTGTTCTCTTGCTGTTTATGGTGTTCAACCTC
This sequence comes from Iris pallida, assembly GCA_029216955.1. Taxonomy (NCBI): domain Eukaryota; kingdom Viridiplantae; phylum Streptophyta; class Magnoliopsida; order Asparagales; family Iridaceae; genus Iris; species Iris pallida. The sequence continues at coordinate 2,577,506 of JANAVB010041418.1, read as the reverse complement.
AGCTTTGGGGCAATTTGGAGAAGTTTGCTAGCAAGAGGAAACCCCACATTTGAGGCTTTTCTTACATTTTGACACCAATAGATAAATCATTGTAAACACTATTAAAATTCTAGTTTTCTTGCATGTAGACCTAGCCCTAAGTGTCCTGGTCCTGTAGGTATGACTAGACCTAGGTTTTGTGTCCATTTCATGTCCTAAATGGACACGTATCAGTCCCTTCCTATAGGTGTTTGATGAAATGCCCCAAAGGGCATTTCGTTTGATTTTTCAAATTATGTTTGAATGGAAAATTAGATCTAGGGCTTGTTTATAGGTTTCTAATTTACTGAGTATGATTTAGTGTGTTTCGGACACGCAATGGGACACGAAACCCATGCATTTCTGTACCGTACAGCTCCCCTGCCACTCGGGGGCTGTATCAGACACCACACGCAACCTGGACACGTAAAATTTGACACACGCCTTGGGGCAGTGTCTGACACGCCATGTGTCAAGTTTCTGGTGACCACGTGGCGTGTCGAAGGAGTAATCAGTGTCGTATGGATTCTTCACTGTGTAGTGCGTACAGTGAATCGGGTTCTGATACGCTGTCGTAGACACGCCTGTGCAACTCGACATGGGGATTCAGGGTGTTGGACACGTAGCCTAACACCTGGCGAACACGTGGGTGAGTGCACGAGTTGCGATGTGTCCTGTGTCGAGTGCACGACACGCGTGCACTCATGCACGAGACTGCACTCAATTTCTGTGTCTGTGTTGTGCTCGTTTTAGTTTTCTGTAATTTAGACACGTCGTGTCACACTATGGTGGACACGAATTGGGATCCTAGGACACGTGCACATGTGTGTGTACCATTACCAACCATTAGGAGTTTATTTTAGTTTGATTTATTCATCAAATTTTCCAAATCCCCCAATTCCTGATACATGCCATTCACAGTTTTTCTCTCAGTTTACAATTTGGGTTTTGCAATCATTTCACCTAGTTTAAATGCTGATTATAGTTGGTTTAAGTCCCTGATATGGACCTCCTACTTGTAATCTATCTATGGTTCAATTTGTGCGTCTTTTGGTTGTGTTTTGATATGTGAAATGAGGTTTTAAGTCTGAATAGTCATGAAACAAACCTGAGAACACTTGATTATCATATTGAAATCCTATTTTTCTAATTCCAGTTTTAAGCTAATTTTGGTGATTGATTGCCATGTTTAATTCATGTTAGTTCACTAATACATTAATCTGAGAATGTGTGTGTGGGTTTATATAATAGTTATGTTAAGTTGTGTTTTAAGTTCAAGTTGCTTTTGAACTGAATCTCAAGTCTGAGATTTCCCATGCATTGTTAACTGAGTTTTCATTCAAATAAAACCTGAGATCATCACACAGTACACACACACGTTCCATTTCCTTACAGAATTCTGAGATGGTATGAGGAATCCAAATTTAGATTTTGTGTGGAGCTATTCTAGAAGCCTGAGAATGGGTTCCTAGATTGATTCCTAAGTCTTCATTAAACCTGAGTTTTACTCTTAATAAACTGAGATTGGATGGGTAGAAATCTGGGAGTCTGTAAACTGTTTGGGTCCATGTTGGACTGTTTGATTAATAGCTGAACTGAGTTTGAATGGGAAAGGTTTAAACTGATTTTTAGGTTTCTTTGAACTGAATTTTCATGTTTCCTTCTATATGTGATAACTGAGAATTAGTATTGGTTTGAACTGTTTAAATCAATATTTGAAAACTGAGTTAGAAGAGGGAACTTTTCACGGAAATCTGAAAATGCAATAAGGGGACTGATTAGTGATATCATTAAACTGATTTTGGTTTTGTTTTGAACTGAAATATGTGAATACAGAATTGTGGTTGACCTGGGTTTTAATGGAACTGATTTTGGGTTGGTTTGGGCTGTTGTACCATGTTAGGTTGACTGAATTCTATTTTCCCTTTCACTGTTTTGAATTTCCAGATTCTCATGAGTTGTTCACATTGTTTTCACTCTTGAACTCACCCTAACACTCTAGTATCCACACACACCCTTGTTTCACTAACACCTATCACTATTTGACACACACCTAATTCTCTTTATGCACACACCCTTGTCACTGTTTCATCCACACACATGCTTACTGTTTCTCACAGTTTTCTCACTGATTTCACATCACTTCATGCCACACACACACTCATACACATATGCACATGAACTTGAGTGCCCCCTCTATATACAAATGTGTATATTTATATGAATTACCATATAGGGTGTTTTGTATACACATAGCCTATAGGAAATTCTAAGTTGTTTTGTATAGCACATTAATGTGTGATTTTCCTTAACCTTTATGCCATGATATCCTATTAGCCTATCTAACTAGTTTAATGTGTGATTTTCTATATTAGAGTTTATAGTCATATTGTACGTGTGTATTATTTTAGATTTGGAACTGAATGTGGTATTGCCTATTGGCCCATGGCCTAGTCTATTGGCCTATGGCTTATGGTTGTGTTTGTTTAGCTAGTGAATCTAGTTTAGACTTGTTTAGTCTTATTAGACCTAAAATGGACTAGTTAGACTAGTATAGACTAGTTTGACTTAGTTTGACCATAGTTGACCTAGTTTGACTTCTAGGATTGACCAGAGTTGACCAAGAGTTGACTTTGGCCTAGAATTGACCTAGAATCATGTAGAATGTATATTAGGACTTCATTATATCATTTTAGACTTGTTGTGACTTGTGCTGTTCTGATTAGGAGCTAGACACCTCTCCTCGGACAGTACATTTACTTCATACATTCAGATACGAGGCGAGTACATTCTCTGATCATTTATATCCTGCTTAGAATTATTTTCCTGCATTAAATTACTTTAATTGATACTGGCACGTTGGTCACACGGATTAGTACAATATGGATCCCACCCTGAGATGTTATCCCTTCAGGGAGCATCGGGTACTCTATGTTCTGTGCGTTTCACTTACATAGCGTATCATATGCTTCTTTGGTTCTTTGATCACTTAGTGACATATACCCATATGATCACAGAGTCTTCTTTGAATCCTTATCCCATTTGTGGGACTACTATGTATCACCCTTCGGGGGGCATATCACCCTTTGGGGGCTTATCACCTTTCGGAGGCTTATCACACTTTGGGGGCATATCACCCTTTGGGGGCTTATCACCTTTCGGAGGCTTATCACCTTTCAGAGGCTTATCACCCTTTGGGGGCTTGTCACCTTTCGGAGGCTTACCACCCTTCGGAGGCTGTTACATAGAATTATAACATAACCTGGTTGGATCCTTGTGTATTAATTGGGGGTACGGGGAGTATAAATAGCCATATGAACAATTCCAAAGTAGAATAGCCATGTACGCCTCTTTAGTATAGCTATGTACAAATCAAGCCAGTTCACATGTCGACTTTGTGCTCTAAATCACTAGTCACTGGTAGCTCTTTACTTATAGTAGATATTTCTATTACAGTTTTCTCTCTCTGTTTACATACTGCATTTCTTCAGTATCTATATCTTACTTTACTAGCATGATTATATTTTCTAACCTGCTATGAACTGTTGAGATGTACTGTACTCGCTCCTGTCCTAACTGGACCTGTTGAAAATATTACAGAGGACGAGGAGGAGGCCTGGGAGGATACCTTCTATGGGACAGCTCTAGCTGAGGACATCACCCCCACTGCCTAGACTAGTTTAGTTAGGCCTTATCTTATTTTCATGTTGCCTTGAGACTGTTTAGCTAGACTTTACTTCTATTCAGAGATGTTGAGTTGTATATATTCTTTCTTATTCAGTAGCTGAGATATGTACTCTGGATATTTGCTGGGATATTATCTTAGAACTTTTCTATCTTCAGTATTTCCTTGAGTTCTATATCTTATCGTGCTTTCTTCTTCCTTAGTTGTGATTGAGTTCATTTACTGCTTAGTATTATATTGCTAGATGTATGTTGACCTAGGACAGCGTTCTACCAGTCGATACTACGGCGTAGGCTGGGCGTTGTTACGTTCTCGTACCCTTCACAGTGGGTGCGGGTCGTGACTAGAGGGCGCTTAGCAGCCCCCGCGCTGCTACTGGCCCCCGAAAACAAATTACGATCCCTCTTGGGCTTCAAGCCCCACTCTCTCTCTCCACCTTCCGAGCCCCCGCATAGACCTCTACATATGTCGCATAGAAAGAAGGGATCAGGATCTTGATATCCCATGTCAATCCCTCTGGAAGCACTCTACTCGGATCACTGGGTCACTCACCATGTACTCGACGTATCGACTCAGCCGGCCGAACTCCGTCGCATACTCCTCCATAGTCATACTGTCCTGCTGCAGGTTCTAAAACTGCCGCACTAGGCCGATCTTGTCTGTAGAGGAAAAGAACTTCTCTCTGAACAGGGCCCGAAACTCAGCCCAAGTGTGGCCCTCTCCTGCAAGAGTCGGCTCGTTCCGAAACTATGTCCGGGCAACATCTAATAACTGCAAGCCAACCGCCTCGACCTTCAGATCGCCTGCCAGGCGGGAGGCCCTCATCTGACGCTCGATATCCTCGAGCTAGTCATCAGCATATACAATGCCCTCGGTCCCTCTGAAATCCCTCGGACCCATCTTCTTGAAAGCCTGGATGTCTCCGAGCTTCTACTGCTGCGCCTCCCGCTGTGGAGCCCCATGCTCCACCGTGGCCAAGGCCAACCCATGGGCATCCTCCATGCCCTAGCGCATTGCCTCATTCTGTCTCATCTGTGCCTCGTGCTGGGCCCGCTGGGACTCCAGCACCTGCTGAAAGAATGTGAGCATCTGCCCCATGTCTGTAGGCAGAGGAGGCAACGGAGGAATAGCTCCCACCACCGGCGGAGGAGTCCCCTGCTGAGGAGGAGGAGGAACGCCCCCGACAGCTCCCGTCGTAGCCTCCGACACTGCAGGAAAAGCACCCGCAGTGACCCCAGGGACAGTCATCGAGAGCGCTGAAGGAGTACCCCCGAGAGCCGCTACTGAAGTCCCAACAGCAGGGGAAGTGACTGGAGCCTGTCCGCCAGAGGTAGCAGACCTCTCCGTCTTCCCGTGCTCTTCACCGGGAGAATGAGTCATAACCATCCTGGAGACAGATTGAAAAGAAGATATCAATATGGCACAAGAAGGACTATATCAAAGGAGGACAGCTAGAATACATTAAATCAATATCAAAGACAGTAAGCAAGATAAACAAGGAAAGCTCCTACTGTGATTGAGTACTCTTAGCCTACCACCTCCTATATGTAACACAGGCTCATAGTCAACACTCTAAGACGAGTGCTGCTACGACATCACACTAATTGCGACTTCAGGACCTGCATGGGCCACCACTAAAAATGTCACGACCCGCACCCGCTATAAGGGTACGTGTGCGTAACAATGCCCAGCCCTCACCGTAAAAACGACGTAGAACGCTGTAGGTTTACTACTCTAACAACAGTTTATATAATATCAAAACCTGTCGAGAATATGGTCAACTCCGAACGGAGGACAAGCAATGATAATATATGAGTACTCAATCACAACTCTAAGATGATAAAGTAAATACTGAATGATAAAGACAACACGATAGTAAAATATATGAGTACTCAAGTCCAAACACAAAGAATATACAAGTCCAAGTCCAAAGTCTCTAATACTAGCCAAAATAATAACAGTCCCAAGAGTAACTAGAGACAAGGTCCAATACAAAAACCTACTTTATCTACAGGATAGGCGGTATCTCGCCCTGCGGTACTGCACCCTACTGATCTAGGGTATCTGTCTCTAAACCTACTACGTCCGGTGGGTCGTAGTAAGTGCAGTAATAGTTCTCCTCTGCATCTGTAAATATTGTCAACATATTCGGTCAGGATGGAACGAGTACATAAATCTCATAACAATCTCAAGATAGGATAAAAGCCATAAGACTGTAAATAGAGCATATACAATAATATCATGGAGTGTACATATATGTGTCATGGCATGGTAAGCTGTAGAACTAGAGGTAGAACAAGAAAGTAGAACTGATCATGGTATGTACACAAATCAGGGTAAGCCATCTATCCAATGTGCGTGAGTAGTAGTTTCAACTTGTGATCGGCTTGGGCACCTAGTAAGTAACTGGCCTGGCTAGTCATAAGTACGGTATATGACTAACTACTGTTCGGGAATGTGGGATAGATTTGATCACAGGCATACGCTACTACTCCCCCACCCCCAACTGGTAGAATGGATCCAAACAGGACACGTCACTGTACGGAATTCTATGAGAAGGGAGCCAAATCTTCTCTAGAATCGGTGACCATATATTGCGCAAGAGCTACAAGGGAGCTTGCAAAATACATCCCAAGCTAACA